>UESW01004838.1:132891-276447 GCA_900491605.1 Calamus simplicifolius
CGGTCAGAGCCGGAGTGCATCTCTCATTATCGGAAGCCCCGGCCAGAGCCGAAGTGCATCTCTCACTATTGGAAGCCCCGGCCAGAGCCGAAGTGCGTAAGCCCCGGCCAGAGCCGGAGTGCATCTCTCATTATTGGAAGCCCCGGCCAGAGCCGGAGTGCATCTCTTATTACTGAAAGCCCGGCCAGAGCCGGAGTGCATCTCTTATTACCAGAAGCCCCGGCCAGAGCCGAAGTGCGTAAGCCCCGGTCAGAGCCGGAGTGCATCTCTCATTATCGGAAGCCCCGGCCGAGCCGGAGTGCATCTCTCACTATTGGAAGCCCCGGCTAGAGCCGAAGTGCGTAAGCCCCGGTCAGAGCCGGAGTGCATCTCTCATTATCGGAAGCCCCGGCCAGAGCCGGAGTGCATCTCTCATTATTGGAAGCCCCGCCAGAGCGAGTGCATCTCTTATTACTGAAAGCTCCGGCCAGAGCCGGAGTGCATCTCTTATTACCAGAAGCCCCGGCCAGAGCCGAAGTGCGTAAGCCCCGGCCAGAGCCGGAGTGCATCTCTCATTATTGCAAGCCCCGGCCAGAGCCGGAGTGCATCTCTTATTACTGAAAGCCCCGGCCAGAGCCGGAGTGCATCTCTTATTACCAGAATCCCCAGCCAGAGCCGAAGTGCGTAAGCCCCGGTCAGAGCCGGAGTGCATCTCTCATTATCGGAAGCCCCGGCCAGAGCCGGAGTGCATCTCTCACTATCGGAAGCCCCGATCAGAGCCGAAGTGCCCCGGTCCCGGAGTGCATCTCTCATTATCGGAAGCCCGGCCAGAGCCGGAGTGCATCTCTCATTATTGGAAGCCCCGGCCAGAGCCGGAGTGCATCTCTTATTACTGAAAGCCCCGGCCAGAGCCGGAGTGCATCTCTTATTACCAGAAGCCCCGGCCAGAGCCGAAGTGCGTAAGCCCCGGCCAGAGCCGGAGTGCATCTCTCATTATTGCAAGCCCCGGCCAGAGCCGGAGTGCATCTCTTATTACTGAAAGCCCCGGCCAGAGCCGGAGTGCATCTCTTATTACCAGAAGCCCCGGCCAGAGCCGAAGTGCGTAAGCCCCGGTCAGAGCCGGAGTGCATCTCTCATTATCGGAAGCCCCGGCCAGAGCCGGAGTGCATCTCTCACTATTGGAAGCCCCGGCCAGAGCCGAAGTGCGTAAGCCCCGGCCAGAGCCAGAGTGCATCTCTTATTACCGAAAGCCCCGGCCAGAGCCGGAGTGCATCTCCTATTTATCTAAAACCTCGGCCAAGACCGAGTGACATATCAGAACCCTCGGCTAAAAGCTGAGGAAGTTTGTTATTAATCTTGAAGGCTCGGAAACACCGAGTAATTTATTTGAAGCCTCGGTCACAACCGAGTAGCAATTAATTTGGAAGCCTCGGTTACAACCGAGTAGCATCTTGGAAGGCTCGGCAACACCGAGTATTTTATTATTTGAAGCCTCGGTTACAACCGAGTAGCATCTTGGAAGGCTCGGCAACACCGAGTAATTTGTTATTTGGAAGCCTCGGTTATAACCGAGTAGCATCTTGGAAGGCTCGGCAACACCGAGTATTTTAATATTTGAAGCCTCGGTTACAACCGAGTAGCATCTTGAGAAGGCTCGGCAACAACCGAGTAATATATTTCTAAAGGCTCGGCAACAACCGAGTAATAAATTCCCAGAGCATCGGCCAAGACCGAGTGATATATTTATGAAGGCTCGGCAACAACCGAGTAATAAATTCATCCATAAAAGTATGCTCTTTCTATACCCATTTTTATTCATTGAATTAAATTCTATTTTTAAAGGCCTGAAAGCTGCAATAAGAAGCAGGTCGTATAAATCCTTGGCTGGGCCGAGCAATAAATCTCCGAACCTTGGCAGCGCCAAGTAAAATATAATCTTGAAGGCTCGGCTACAACCGAGTAACGGTCTCCGAACCTTGGCAGTGCCAAGTAAAATATAATCTTGAAGGCTCGGCTACAACCGAGTAACGGTCTCCGAACCTTGGCAGCGCCAAGTAAAATATAATCTTGAAGGCTCGGCAACACCGAGTAATTTATTATTTGAAGCCTCGGTCACAACCGAGTAGCAATTAATATTTGAAGCCTCGGTTACAAACCGAGTAGCACCTTGGAAGGCTCGGCAACACCGAGTAATTTATTATTTTAAGCCTCGGTCACAACCGAGTAGCAATTAATATTTGAAGCCTCGGTTACAACCGAGTAGCATCTTGAGAAGGCTCGGCAACAACCGAGTAATATATTTCTAAAGGCTCGGCAACAACCGAGTAATAAATTTCCAGAGCATCGGCCAAAGATCGAGTGATATATTTCTGAAGGCTCGGCAACAACCGAGTAATAAATTCATCCATAAAAGTACGCTCTTTCTAGACCCATTTTTATTCATTGAATTAAGTTCAGTTTTTAAGGCCTGCGAAATTTTTTTAAACTCTCCTTGAAAGTTACAATGAGAAACGGTCATAAAAAGCCCTGGCCAGAGCCGGAGTGCATCTCTTATTATCAAAAGCCTCGGCCAGAGCCGGAGTGCATCTCTTATTATCAAAAGCCCCGGCCAGAGCCGGAGTGCATCTCTTATTATCAAAAGCCTCGGCCAGAGCCGAAGGGCATCACCTATTAACAGAAACCTCGGCCAAGACTGAGTGACATGTCGGAACCCTCGGCTAAAGCCGGAGGGAATTTCTTATTGATCTTCAAAAGCCCCGGCTAGAACCGGAGTGCATCTCTATTATCAAAAGCCTCGGCCAGAGCCGGAGTGCATCTCTTATTATCAAAAGCCCCGGCCAGAGCCGGAGTGCATCTCTTATTATCAAAACCTCGGCCAGAGCCGAAGGGCATCACCTATTGACAGAAACCTCGGCCAAGACTGAGTGACATGTCGGAACCCTCGGCTAAAGCCGGAGGGAATTTCTTATTGATCTTCAAAAGTCTCGGCCAAAGCCAAAGTGCATCTCTTATTATCAAAAGCCTCGGCCGAAGATGGAGTGATATATTTCTACAGCCTCGGCCAATCCGAGTGATACAACACTAAAGCTTCGTCCCAGCCGGATAATTTCTCGGACACTCTAGTGCAACTAAAGCACCTTATTTTACTTCAGTAAGAGGGCCACCCAGGCCTTTCTCTAACCTACACAGAGATAAACACTTCCTCTACAGAGGATCGAATGACACGTCCCCTAAATAAGATTGCTCTAGAATTCTACTCCCTATATCCGAAATTACACTTCGGACTAGGGAGTGGGGGGCATGTGATGAGGGGTAAAATCGTCATTGCATTGTTGACCGCTCACATGGGCGATGGGGTCGCGCCCAGTCCAAATGCCCTGCTGGCACGACATTCTAGCGACAAGAGTCTTCTCATTATGAAGAAAGAGAACAAGAGGGAAAAAAGGGTTACGCCATGTGCATGGGTTCTCCCAACGGCCCCCTCATTAATATCCGTCAAATCAATAAGCAGGAGCATTCAATAGTGTAGAAATGGTCTGTCACGCCCCAGACCCAAATATCGGACTAGGGTGACAACCCGCCGCGTGCCGGCACGCAAGGCGCCATAAAATTTTTCAACATAAGCACTATTATAAATAAAACCAAGTCAAATACATTAATAAAAGTTTTGGGCTAACACCCTTACACACCACAATGATAAAGTCGGGGCATCAAGCCCTACACATATATAATATTGGGGCTACAACAAAATAATGATCTTGCTTTATTTAATAGAAGATCCATCACCCCATAATCCATCTTCAACCGCGTGGCTCTGATAAAAACATTGTAAGAATTTTATGAGCTTACACTCAGTAAGTAAACCATGTTATACAGTCAAATCATAGCATAGCAATCAATAAGCATATAAATGATCTGCATACACAAACATTTCATAATTACTCAATCATGCAATGTAAGTAAACCCACTGTTTATACTCTCAATGGTAACTGAAAATGTGACCCACGGCCCTGCAATATCTCAATAATGTACCAACAGGCATCCCCCCTACTGAAGTAGGGTCGAAATGCCATAGTATACTAACAAGTATCCCCCCTTCTGAAGTAGGGTCGAAATACCATAGTATACTAACAAGTATCCCCCCTACTGAAGTAGGGTCGAAATACCATAGTGTACCAACAAGTATCCCCCCTACTGAAGTAGGGTCGAAATACCATAATGTACCAATAAGTATCCCCCCTACTGAAGTAGGGTCGAAATACCATATGTACCAACAAGTATCCCCCCTACTGAAGTAGGGTCGAAATACCATAATGTACCAACAAGTATCCCCCCTACTGAAGTAGGGTCGAAATACCAGGGTATAACAAGTATCCCCCTACTGAAGTAGGGTCGAAATACTAGGATATGACATGATAAAGGAGAGCCGCGGCGACACATAACAGTACCTCACATCACATGCACTCATCATATCAATACACAACACAACATTGTATAAACAGTGGATTATACTACTGAACAATTGCATGTAATACATCACATTAATTTCATAATAACTGCATCTCTCATGCATAATAACTGCATCTCTCATGCATAGCAACAGCATCTCACATGCATAGCAACAGCATCTCACATGTATAGCAACAGCATCTCACATGCATAATAACTGCATCTCATGCATAGCATCCACACATGAAATCATAGTACATAAATAGCATGTATTCATAATATTCATCTACTTACAAATTTAGCCAATAACAATTCACAATTTAACTACGCATATCCTGAAATAAATTATTTAATAAACTGATAACTGGCTTACTTACCTCAGTACGCAATCCAACAGGTATAAATCAGCTATTCTGATGTCTGAGCACCTACAGGATCATTACACAATCAATTTATTAGAATACGAATGTTAAAATGACCCTTAGGATTTCTACCCAAACTAGTTCACGGGCCCTACTTTGGGCTCGAATATCTCCCACTATATAAACCCAATTGGGAAGTAAAAATACCCGTGAAACTAGAATTCACCCAGATTCTAGCCATATAATTATTTTTCTAATCCCGGCCCGTTACGGGCCCAAAATCCAGCCGAAATCCGCTCACTGCACGGCCCAAAAGGCCTGAACCGGCCGGCCCAGCCGGCCCGGTTCAATCGTTATCCCTCCCGATCCCCTGTTTCACCGAACAGGGGACGGGGACATGGCCGGCGGCCGGGGCCGCCGCCGGCCAAATTGAGGGCGGCCCGGCCGCCGGTGAGGGCCAGAGCCGGCCGCCAAATCCCTTCCCTCCCCTCAATTTCTCGCAGTGTCAAAAACTCACCCGCGCGGCACGGAGTTGTGCCGGCGGCACGGCCGGCCACCTTGGCCGGCCGGACCTCCACCGGACGCACGCCCGGCGCCGGTGGAGGCGACAGGCTTAACCTCGGGCCCGGCGAGGCGGCGAGCACGCCGCCGGGCCCGAACCAACCGGCGGAAGCCGCCGGCTTCCGCCACCGAGAGAGGAGGGCCAATTGGCCCTCCCTCTCCTCTCTCTCTCCACCACCACCCCGCCGGACGCCTCCCCCGGCGCCGGCGGGGTCGCCGGCCAAGTATCAGGCCCGGCACGGCGGCGAGCACGCCGCCGGGCCTGAACCAAGGGGATCGGCCGGCTCACGCACAGTGTCTCCCGCGCTCTGTTTCTCTCTCTCTCTCTTCGCTGTCTCTCTCTCTCTCTTTCTTCCTCTCTCTCTCTCTCTCTCTCTCCTAAGAGGATGGGCAAATTACCTGAGGGACGCGGATGCCAGGAGGGAGGGCACTCCCTCCTTTTTAATGTCGCAGCGAGATGCTTCGGTTATGAGATCTGGAGAACCAAAGCGTCATCGCTGCAAGCGAAGCATTACTCAACGTATTAAATCAACCCAGACCTGGTTCACATGAACCGGGTTAGAATTAACTTGAACCTGGTTCGTAGGAACCGGGTACTACATCCTCCCCTCCTTATAAAAATTTCGGCCTCGAAATTGAAACATGACTCCATAACTACGGATCAATCAACTAATCAAAAGTCAATAATCTTAGATAGATAATTTACCTTCAAATAAATGAGGATACTTCTTTTTAATTTCTTCCTCCAGCTCCCAAGTAGCCTCCCTCTCAGAGTGATTATTCCACTGAACTTTGACATAAGGGATGGTACGACGCCTCAGAATCTGATCCTTGCGGTCCACATACGCACAGGATGCTCCTCATACGATAAATCCTTTCTCAACTGAATAGGTTCATAATCTATGACATGACTGGGATCTGAAACATATTTCCTCAGCATGGATACATGGAATACATTATGAACACCAGATAAGATCGGAGGCAGTGCTAAGCTGTAAGCAACCTCCCCAACTCTACTCAAGATCTCAAAGGGTCCAATATAGCGTGGACTAAGCTTTCCTCTGACCCCGAATCTCATCACATCCTTGGTTGGTGATACCCTTAAGAAAACATGATCCCCAACCTGGAATTCTAACTCTCTCCTCCTGACGTCAGCATAACTCTTCTGCCTGCTTTGAGCTGTGCGAAGGCGCTCCCTGATCAATTGCACCTTGTCAACTGTCTGTTGGATCAGCTCAGGGCCTAGCAATTTCCTTTCCCCCACGTCATCCCAACACAAAGGAGATCTGCACCTCCTACCGTACAAAGCCTCAAATGGGGCCATCTGGATACTGGCTTGATAACTATTGTTATAAGCAAACTCCACCAAAGATAAGTGGTTATCCCAAGCCCCACCTAAGTCCATTACACAGGCACGCAGCATATCTTCTAGAATCTGAATGGTCCTCTCTGACTGCCCATCAGACTGGGGATGATATGCCGTACTGAAGTTCAATTTGGTCCCCAAGGCTTTATGAAGGCTTTCCAAAACTGTGATACAAATCTGGTATCCCGGTCAGATACAATAGAAACAGGAACACCATGGAGTCTCACAATCTGCTCCAATACAAGCTAGCCAATCTGTCACTCGAGACTCCAACTCTGAAGGGTAGGAAATGAGCTGACTTTGTCAGTCTGTCCACAATAACCCAAACAGCATCATTACTCCTGGGAGTTTTGGGCAGACCAGTTACAAAATCCATAGTAATCTTTTCCCATTTCCACTGAGGAATCATCAAAGATTGAAGAGGTCCCGCAGGTTTTTGATGCTCTGCCTTCACCCGCTGACATACTAAGCACTTGGCCACAAACTGAGCAATATCCCTCTTCATCCCTTTCCACCAAAAATTCTCCTTTAAGTCTCTATACATCTTAGTACCACCAGGATGCACAGTATAGGGAGAGTAGTGAGCCTCCCTCAAAATCTCTGCTTTTAACTCCTCATTGCTAGGCACACAAAGTCTGCCTTCAAATCTCAGGGATCCATCATCCATTACATAAAATCCACTCTGATCTCCTGACTGAACAGCAACCTTAATTCTTTGAAGATCTGGATCTTCCGTCTGGGAGGACTTAATTCTGTCAACAAGAGTCGGCTGAAGAATAAGTGCAGCAACAAGTCCATCAGACTGCTGTACTCTCAGACCAATCTCCCACCTCTCGAGGTCCTTCAGAATGTGAGGTTGGAAGGTAAGCATAGCAGCTAACTCGGAAGAGGTCTTCCTACTCAAAGCATCAGCCACAACATTGGCCTTCCCTGGATGATAATGTAGATTCAGATCATAGTCCTTCAAAAGTTCCAACCACCTCCTCTGCCTCAAATTGAGCTCCTTCTGTGTGAAGATATATTTTAGACTCTTATGATCTGTATACACATCACACGACACTCCATAGAGATAATGCCGCCAAATCTTTAAAGCAAAAACCACCGCAGCTAATTCCAGATCATGAGTCGGATAGTTCTGTTCATAAGGCTTCAGCTGTCTGGAAGCATAGGCTATCACCTTTCCATTCTGCATTAGAACACATCCCAATCCTTTCCGAGAGGCATCAGTATAAAGTGTGAAACCCTCAGATCCTGTCGGAAGGACAAGGATAGGAGCTGACACCAAACGTTGCTTTAGCTCCTGAAAACTTTCCTCACACTCCTCTGACCAGTCAAACTTCACTCGTTTCTGGGTTAAACGAGTTAGGGGTAGAGCGATGCGAGAGAAGCCTTCCACAAATTTTCTATAATACCCGGCTAGCCCCAAGAAGCTTCTGACTTCAGCCACATTGGAAGGTCGGCTCCAGTAGTAATAGCTTCAATTTTCTTCGGGTCTACAGAAATGCCATCCGCAGAAATTACGTGACCCAAGAAAGCTACTTGGTCCAACCAAAACTCACACTTCTGCAGTTTGGCATAAAGCTTCTTCTCCCGAAGAGTCTGAAGCACAATCCTCAAGTGATCCTCATGCTCCCTGAGACTCTTAGAATAGATCAGAATATCATCAATAAATACAACCACAAACTGATCCAGGTATGGCCTAAATATTCTGTTCATCAAATCCATGAACGCTGCCGGGGCATTGGTCAAACCAAATGGCATCACCAAAAACTCATAATGGCCATATCTAGATCTGAAAGCTGTCTTAGGAACATCCTCATCCTTGACTTTAAGCTGATGATAACCTGACCTGAGATCAATCTTAGAGAATACCCGGGCTCCTTGAAGTTGGTCAAACAAATCATCAATCCTCGGCAAAGGGTACTTATTCCGCACTGTCACCTTGTTGATTTCCCGGTAATCAATGCATAGCCGAAGACTGCCATCCTTCTTCTTAACAAATAGAACTGGAGCACCCCAAGGAGAAGCACTAGGCCTGATAAATCCCCGATCTAGGAGTTCCTGCAATTGGTCCTTCAACTCTTTTAGCTCAACCGGGGCCATGCGATAAGGGGCCTTGGATATAGGTCCAGTTCCAGGAATCAAATCAATGGAGAACTCAACCTCTCGGTCAGGGGGCAACTCTGATAATTCATCTGGAAAGACATCAGGGAATTCTCTAACTATAGGAATATCCTCCAACTTGGCCTCTTTCTTTTGAAGATCACATATAACAGCAATAAATCCTTGACCACCACTCCTCAGATATTTTTCAGCCTGTAGTGCCGAAATAAGCACTGAGGCTAGAAGTTTCTGGCCACCAGTAAAACTAAATTCGGGCTGACAAGGAATCTTGAAGTTGACGATCTTTCTGAAACAGTCTACAGAAGCATGATAGGAAGCTAACCAATCCATGCCAAGGATAACATCAACGAATTTCAAAGGAAGGACAATAAGATTGGCATTCAGTTTCCTATCCTCAATGATAATCAGGCAGGATTTGCATACAGTATCAACTTTCATAGTATCACCATTTGGAAAGGCAATGTGTAACTCATGGTCTAGAGATTCAGGTGTCAATGATGCATTCTTGCCAAGGTAGGTGTCAGATATAAATGAATGTGTGCACCCGGATCAATTAGAGTCTGAGCATAATCATTGCCTATCCTAATCATTCCTGGACGTAAATGAAATTCCAATTTAACAACAAGAATATAATGTCTAACTAGTTATTAATCCATTGATAAGAATGTAATGCTAGATGTGAAATATTGATATACCTGTCACCACAGAATTAGAAGCGGCAGCATCCTGCTGAGTGAGGGCGAAGACCCTTCCCTGGGCTGAGGCTTTCTTATGGCCAGTCTTTCCACAGGAGAAACAAGCACCAGGCACTCCATGGCAAGGTCTCCCCGAGTGGAAATTCCCACAGCGATTACAGCGAGCCTCCCTATATGGTTGTCCTCCTGGGGCCTGGGGTGCACCTCTCTTCTTGGCATGAGCTGGGGGCTGACTAGCATTATGCCCTTTCCTCTTCTTCTGCTGCTCCCAATCCCTCTGAACGGTATTCATATCTCTCTCAATTACTAAGGCCTTATTCACCACTGCACTGTAAGTGGGAAGCTCGAATGCGTTGACCGCCTGCATCAGCCTGGGTCGAAGTCCCTCCGTGAAACGGGCGATCTTGGCCATTTCATTAGATACTATACTTGGAGCAAAACGGGCCAGCCTGGTGAATTCAGCTTCATATTGGGCCACTGACAGATTCCTTTGCTCCAACTTAAGAAATTCTGTTTCCATCCTCCTCTGCACACTCCTGGGAAAGTACTTATCGAAGAATACCTCCTTAAACTGTTCCCAAGAAATAGTCTGACCACCCCGACGCTGCTCCTCTAATAACCACCAATCATAAGCCTCCCCTTGTAGAAGATAAGTAGCAAATCTGATCCTTTCCATCTCCTGACTACCATGGGCCATGAAGGCCTTCTCCATTCACGCACCCATCTCTCAGCATCAATAGGGTTACTAGAACCAGAGAAGGGAGCAGGGGCAAACTTCTTGAAATCTGCAAAGCTACGGCCGTTCCCCACCCATGATTGAGATAAAGCAGACTGGGTCGGCGGTGCTAATGGAGTGGGTAAGGTCGGCTGCAGCTGTGGAACAGGAAGGGTAGTCTGTGTCGGAGCAGAAGGGGGTGTAGACTGAGTGGTCAAGGCCTACTGAATCTGATGCTGCATGTCCCTCATAGACTGCGCCATACCCGAGAGAGCTTGAAGCATCTCGGACTGGAATTGCTGGTGCTCAGTTCCTACTGGGTTGGCAGGAGCCGAACCTCCAGTAGTCCCTTGACCCACCGGCTGATCAGCATTACCAGCCAGAGAGTCCTCCTCATACAGTTGGCTCCTAGTACGGCGAGCCATAACTATTTCCTCTTAAATTAAATGTGATTAATATCATCATAAACTAAAATGTCAGGTGTCTCTAAGTATAATGTCATCATAATATGTTCTCTATGTGTTATCATGTCAATATGTCAGTGTCCCTAGGGTCAAAACCATTATCATGTAATATATCTGTGTCCCTAGGGTCATAACCTAAGCTCTGATACCATATAAGCTGTCACGCCCCAGACCCAAATATCGGGCTAGGGTGACAACCCGCCGCGTGCCGGGCACGCAAGGCGCCATAAAATTTTTCAACATAACGCACTATTATAAATAAAACCAAGTCAAATACATTAATAAAAGTTTTGGGCTAACACCCTTACACACCACAATGATAAAGTCGGGCATCAAGCCCTACACATATAATATTGGGGCTACAACAAAATAATGATCTTGCTTTATTTAATAGAAGATCCATCACCCCATAATCCATCTTCAACCTCGTGGCTCTGATAAAAACATTGTAAGAATTTTGTGAGCTTACACTCAGTAAGTAAACCATGTTATACAGTCAAATCATAGCATAGCAATCAATAAGCATATAAATGATCTGCATACACAAACATTTCACAATTACTCAATCATGCAATGTAAGTAAACCCACTGTTTATACTCTCAATGGTAACTGAAAATATGACCCACGGCCCTGCAATATCTCAATAATGTACCAACAGGCATCCCCCCTACTGAAGTAGGGTCGAAATGCCATAGTATAATAACAAGTATCCCCCCTACTGAAGTAGGGTCGAAATACCATAGTATACTAACAAGTATCCCCCCTACTGAAGTAGGGTCGAAATACCATAGTGTACCAACAAGTATCCCCCCTACTGAAGTAGGGTCGAAATACCATAATGTACCAACAAGTATCCCCCTACTGAAGTAGGGTCGAAATACCATATGTACCAACAAGTACCCCCCTACTGAAGTAGGGTCGAAATACCATAATGTACCAACAAGTATCCCCCTACTGAAGTAGGGTCGAAATACCAGGGTATACTAACAAGTATCCCCCCTACTGAAGTAGGGTCGAAATACTAGGATATGACATGATAAAGGAGAGCCGCGGCGACACATAACAGTACCTCACATCACATGCACTCATCATATCATAACAACACAACATTGTATAAATAGTGGATTATACCTACTGAACAATTGCATGTAATACATCGCATTAATTTCATAATAACTGCATCTCTCATGCATAATAACTGCATCTCTCATGCATAGCAACAGCATCTCACATGTATAGCAACAGCATCTCACATGCATAATAACTGCATCTCTCATGCATAGCATCCACACATGAAATCATAGTACATAAATAGCCATGTATTCATAATATTCATCTACTTACAAATTTAGCCAATAACAATTCACAATTTAACTACGCATATCCTGAAATAAATTATTTAATAAACTGATAACTGGCTTACTTACCTCAGTACGTAATCCAACAAGTATAAATCAGCTATTCTGATGTCTGAGCACCTACAGGATCATTACACAATCAATTTATTAGAATACGAATGTTAAAATGACCCTTAGGATTTCTACCCAAACTAGTTCATGGGCCCTACTTTGGGCTTGAATATCTCCCACTATATAAACCCAATTGGGAAGTAAAAATACTCCGTGAAACTAGAATTCACCCAGATTTAGCCATATAATTATTTTTCTAATCCCGACCCATTACGGGGCCCAAAATCCAGCCCAAAATCTGCTCACTATACGGCCCAAAAGGCCTGAACCGGCCGGCCCAGTCGGCCCGGTTCAATTCGTTATCCCTCCCGATCCCCTGTTTCACCGAACAGGGGACGGGGACATGGCCGGCGGCCGGGGCCGCCACCGGCCAAATTGAGGGCAGCCCGGCCGCCGGTGGCCGGGCCAGAGCCGGCCGCCGCTGCGGCCAGCTGCCAAATCCCTTCCCTCTCCCTCAATTTCTCGCAGCGTCAAAAACTCACCCGCGCGGCACGGAGTTGTGCCGGCGGCACGGCCGGCCACCTTGGCCGGCCGGACCTCCACCGGACGCACGCCCGGCGCCGGTGGAGGCGACAGGCTTAACCTCAGGCCCGGCGAGGCGGCGAGTACGCCGCCGGGCCCGAACCAACCGGCAGAAGCCGGTTCGGCTTCCGCCACCGAGAGAGGAGGGCCAATTGGCCCTCCTCTCCTCTCTCTCTCTCCACCACCACCCCGCCGGACGCCTCCCCCGGCACCGGCGGGGTCGCCGGCCAAGTATCAGGCCCGGCGCGGCGGCGAGCACGCCACCGGGCTTGAACCAAGGGGATCGGCCGGCTCACGCACAGTGTCTCCCGCGCTCTGTTTCTCTCTATCTCTCTCTTCCTCACGCTGTCTCTTTCTCTCTCTCTTTCTTCCTCTCTCACACTCTATCTCTCTCTAGCACTAAGAGGATGGGCAGCGAATTACCTGGAGGGGACGCGGACTCTGAGCACCAGGAGGGAGGGCACTCCCTGCCTTTTTAAGTCGCAGCGAGATGCTTCGGTTATGAGATCTGGAGAACTAAAGCGTCATCGCTGCGAGCGAAGCGTTACTCAACGCATTAAATCAACCCAGACCTGGTTCACATGAACCGGGTTAGAATTAACTTGAACCTGGTTCGTAGGAACCAGATACTACACGGTCATAATGACTTGGCCAGCATTTAATGGAATAAAAAGAGAAGAGAAAGTATAGTTCGGCAACGTGCCTCGGCAAATATAGTTCGGCCAACATGCCTCGGCAAATATAGTTCGGCAAATATACTTCGGCAAACATGCATCGGTAAATATGCTTCGGCCAACATGCCTCGGCACTCTAGCTCCTATGACCTTCGCACCAACGCAATTATGGCCTCATAAAGGCCATGTGCATTTACCTGCTTTAAGGCATTTAATGCCTTATCTCCTTCCATCATTAAGGCATTTATGGCTGCAACGTTGCCCCCTTGGCACTTTTTGCGTAAGGAAGGATGACGTCATAAAGCCGAGACAAAGAGTTCTTGACTCCATGCTTCACAGAAGTCCGACTCGGCCAACCACATTGTACTTCGGCAGGTTTGGCCAACTTTATGCCTCGGTAGCCCGAGCTATTCTTATGCTACTGCCATCAAGGCCAGACCATTCCTCGGCCATTCGATCCGAGCTACTTCAGACCTTTGCGGAATCTGGCGGGAGAGTTCAAATTCACAGTAACAGAATAAGATTCCAAATAAGGAATCATGCCAAGACGTGGCCTAGGGACCACGCAGCCACTGAGTCTCGAGCCATCGGCCAGCTTTCCCCGCCTCCCTGCTGTCGATCCTCTAACTAACCAGATATGGATCCTACCGGCCCTGTAACAACCTGATTCGAATCCGTTTCGAATCCCAACAACTTTCAGACCTTATCCAGAGCACGTCCAAGAAGTCAGGTGACCGCCTATAAATACTACCATCCTCAAGCCTTTCAGGTACGACTATTCTACGCCCATTTTTCATTCGCAGTTCTCGCACTCTGCCATGAAAGCTCCCACGAGAGCTCGGAGGAACTCTTCCTGAGAGATCTACCTCCCCATTATCTGGTTGATCGCCGATTTCCTTCCACTGACTTGGGCATCAGAGGGTCTTCCGCAGAGGGCCACCCCCAACGCCTCTTGCGTGAGGACTGTCTTGCAGGTCCGCCTAGAAGGAAGGGAGCCCACGCTGCAGCCCGATCACGCCCGAGCCGGAGGACGGATTTCAGCGGCAACAGGTACATTAAAATATTTTCTTGCTTAAATTTCTTATCCATTGTTTGAGTATAATATTTTGTTGTTTGTCTACCAGATGGATGAAGTGTGAAATTGCAAAACCACAATCTCAGGTGCTGTAAGTTCTCCTGGTGAGTGGTATTGCAGATTTATATGTTGGTAAGAATGGTATAACCTTAAAAAGAAACTAAATGTTCACAAAATCTGTTGAGGGCATAATTTGCTTATAATTTTTTACCATAAATTGCTTGATTGTGGATACCTTGTACTCGACTTGTAAACCTTATTTTGGCATGGAGATTAGTGACACCACAACCTTCAAAGCATATGACTGTTATCATGTATTAGCTTTGAAATTTGTCTTCTATGAAATATTTCATGAGATGCCGCCAGAAGCATGAAAAATGCATGTAAACACAAGTTTCACCTATCAATGCAGATTGATATTTGTTATCAATTCAAATTGATTATATTTGCAAAATGGATTCTAAATGAAAGAGAACTGATGCTAAACCTTTTTCATGACTTGTCACTTGGAGTGTTCAACAGTTACAACAATCTAAGTTTCCCTCCTTGCGCTAGTACTATTCACAAACTGCAGAGTACATTGTGGAAGTTGAGAGAGTATTGGAGATAGTGTAATATGATTTGAGTAACATATATACATGAGGCATGTAGGTTGAAAGTTGATGATTCTTGAATTATATTTATTTATTCATGACATGGTCACTGCTTTTGTCCACTGAGAGACAAATCTGAGAATGATCTCACTTTGCAATCTGAAAAGTTTGGTGGAAGAGGCAATGAGAAGTCACTTCGACCAATTTGAAAATTTGAAATGTTTGTGGAACAGTTAATGACACTCTATATTAGTATTCTGTCTAGTTTCTTTATCATTCTGATCCTTGAACGCTTATTTCTTTTATCATTCTCATTTCAGAAGCAAGAAGGGATTCCTCCTTGTATGTTTAAAACAATTATTGCTGCTAATCATCTTGAATTTTCAAGTATGAGGCAACAGGTAGTACTTGTTAGAAATTTTAAACAATTATTTGGGGGCCACACATATCATGACAAATGTGTTATGTCATTATTTGATTAGCAAAAAAATTGATCAATTTGGTATAAAGTGGCTAAGGGCATAATTGTCATAAAAAATATTGTATAGATAACTATTTGCTATTTCTAATTTGATGAGGGGTCAAATTAGAAATTAGCCTATTTAAAAGGGGGCTATAGTTTCCAAAGGAGACCAAGAGTTGCAGAAGAGGGTTTCGTATTCTTTTATCCCCATCAAAGAGAAATACTGTAAAAATCTATGAATGAGGGGTCTTCCTTTGGAAGATCCCAACCCATAACCATCAAGACTTATGGCTTCTTTTTGTTGTCTTTATTTTTTCATACATGAATAATATGGAATTTAGAATGATTATTTTACATCAATTGGTATCAGAGCCTTCTATTTTTGTTCATGTGTGATACGATTGAGTTATGGAATGATTAGAATGCATATTCTATATTTCTGCTATTGTTTTCTAATGATCCAGAGCATGCGTGCTTTGCTGTTAAAGAGATTTTTCGGTATTTATCCATTGATAAGGGTATTTATCCATTAAAGGATAATTTTTTGGTATTTATCTATTAAAAAAAGGATTTTGGCATTTATACTGAAAAAATGAAATAGGAAGGTGCTCACGAGAATCGAATATGGAACCGTTTGGTTTCGATCTAAAGCCCTAACCATTATTCCAGGTTAATTTGTGCATCACATTGGAGGCTTTGAAACTAATTGTTTTCTGATTTAGATAGCAAGTTTCAAGAAATTGAAGTTTCAAAATTCAAGCTTTTCAAAATTCAAATAATGACTATGGTTTAATATGTGATGCATATTGTTTAACAATTTAAATGAGCCAATTGAAACAAGAAGTCACCAAAGTGACCTCTCTTGTATAGATAACTCAAGAGAAATGTTAAATGTTGCATGTATGTGTATTTATGCGAGTATTAATCAGCCCAAAGGAAGGTTGATATTTGGCCGGATTGCATGCATTCCTGTGATGGTAAGCATGTGACAATTATAAGATTGTACATATGAATAATAAATTAATCCAAAGATGAGTTTATTATTTAACATACATTATTGTCAGTATTTGATCATTACAATAAGGTACCACTAGCAATTAATATTACTGTCCAAAGACTTAGTATTAATGTTTGCACTTGGTATCTTGAGATAGGTTTTATCATTATTTGAATTTATTAACGATTAATTTTTTAGATATTTATGTGAGTATATTATGTGGTAATTTTCTTCTTCAGCACTTGCTACAGTATCTGTCAATTTGAGTTCGGTACCAGTCCTTAATGGCATAAATTTTAAGGACCAAAAAGAAAATATGCTTATTGTCCTGGGGTGCATGGATCTAGATTTTGCGTTAAGGAAGGAGCGACCTCCTTCTCTTTTGGACTCTAATACCTCTGATCAAAGGAAGCACTACGAGAAGTGGGATCGTTCAAACTGCATGAGTCTGATGATCATAAAGAGGGGCATTCCTAAGGCTTTCCGGGGCGCAATATCCGACGAGATTATTGATGCCAAAGATTTTCTTACTGAAATTGAGAAGCGCTTTGCAAGGAGCGATAAGGCTGAAACTAGCACTTTGCTACAATGCTTAATCACCATGAAGTACAAAGGCAAGGGGAATGTAAGAGAGTACATTATGGAGATGTCCAACATTGTATCAAAACTTAAGGCTCTCAAGCTCGAGATGTACAAGGACTTACTTGTGCATTTGGTTCTAATTTTTCTTCCAGCATAGTTTAATCAAATCAAGATCAGTTATAATTGCCAAAAGAAAAAATGGTCATTGAATGAACTGATCTCTTACTGTGTTCAAGAGAAAGAAAGACTGATGCAAGAAAGGACTGAGAGTGTTCACTTGGCAAGCATCTTCAAGGACAAGAATAAAAGAAAGAAACCTGAATCATCTAAAATGAGGCTGTGAAGGGTCCAGCCCAAAAGAAGCAAAATAAGGCTGATCTTTGCTTCTTTTATGGAAAACCTGAACACATGAAGAAGGAATGTGTCAAGTACCATGTCTAGAAGGCAAAGAAAGGTATGTTCCTAACTTTGGTTTGTTATGAAGTAAATTTAGCTTCAGTACCTAGAAACACTTACTGGTTAGACTCCGATGCCATTACTAACATCAGTGTTTTAATGTAGGGTTGCCTGAGCTGCCGAAAGCCAAGTGATGCTGAACAAAGCATTTTTATGGGCAACGACAAGTCAGTTCAAGTGAAGGTTGTTGGTCATTTTAGATTGTTATTAAGTTCTGATCATTATTTGGATTTAAAAGACACTTTTGTTATACTATCTTTTAGATGGAATGTGGTTTCTGTTTTTTACTTGGACAAATCTGGATACTCTTGTTCATTTGGAAACAATTAGTTTGTATTGTCCTTAAATTTCAATATTATTGGTATTGATCTCATATTGCTTATGACAATCTATATTTGCTTGATATAATAGCCTCACATAGTGAATCATTAAATTTAGAATCAAGAGGTATTAAACGCAAACTAGATATTGCAAACTCAGGTTCATTGTGGCATAAGCGGCTAGGTCATATCTCTAGAAATAGAGTTCAATGACTTGTGTCAGATAAAATTTTATATTCCATAGATTTCATAGACTTTAATGTTTGTACTAATTGCATAAAAGGAAAACAAACCAAAGTCAAGAAATATGGTGCATATAGAGCTATGGATGTATTGGAATTGATACATACAAACATTTGTAGGCCATTTCAATAGTATCTTGGAATGGTCAACAATATTTTATATCATTCATTGATGATTATTCTTGATATGCATACATATTTTTTATTCATGAAAAATCACAGGTTTTGGACGTTTTCAAATCATTTAAGGCTGAAGTTGAGAATCAACTCAACAAAAGCATAAAAAGGTCAAATCTGATCATGAAGATGAATATTATGGAAGATATGATAGATTAGGTGAACAACATCCAGGAACATTTGCTAGATACCTAGAGTATGGAATCGTTCCACAGTACACCATGCCAGAGACACCTAGCATGAATGGTGTAGTTGAAAGATGAAACATAACTCTTAAGGATATGGTAAGGAGTATGATTTGTCATTCTACCATACCAGAGTCACTCTGGGGAGAGGCACTAAAAACTGCAGCCTACAATCTTAATAGGGTACCAACTAAAGCAGCTGCAAAGACACCTTATGAACTTTGGACAGGTAGAAAGCCAAGTATAAAGCATTTTCATATGTGGGGTTGTCCAGCTAAGGCAAGGCCATGTAGACCACATGAAAAGAAATTAGAATCCGAACTGTTAGCAGCTATTTTATTGGGTATTTTGAGCGATCAAGGGAGTATAAATTTTATGATCCCAAATTAAAGATAATTTTTTAAATAAAAATTGCAATATTCTTTGAGGATATTGAGTTTGGGGGAAGAAATAAGGTTAGGGACTTTATCTTTGAGGAAGAATCGGTACCAATTTCTAATCCAATCATACAGTTGCTACTGATGCAGCAAATTTGGAGCCACAAAAGGATATTGTCATCCATATCCCTAATCAAGATGAGGAGGTTGTTCTTATTGAACAAACTCAAACTGTTCATGAGAAACAAACTCAACATCCTCAAAATCAAGTGTTACAAGAGCCATTGCCATTGCAACAATCCACAAGAGAAAGGAGAGTGTCATTCCAGATGATTATATAGTATTTCTCCAAGAACATGAGGAGAATGATGGCATGATGGAAGAAGATCCAATCAACTTCTGTCAAGCCATGCAGGACTCAAACTCCAATAAATGGATCGAAGCAATGAATGAAGAATATAAGTCCATGCAAGATAATAAGGTTTGGGAATTTATCCCATTACCAGAAGGTACGAAATCCATTGGTTGTAAATGAATATTTAAGAATAAAGGGATTCTAAAGGTAATGTGGAGAGGTATAGGGCTCTTCTTGTGGTAAAGGATTATACTCAAAAGGAAGGGATTGACTATAAGAAGACCTTCTCTCCAGTTTCAACAAAGGACTCCTTTAGGACAATCATGGCTCTTGTGGCACACTATGATTTGGAGCATCATCAGATGGATGTAAAGACAACGTTTCTCAATGGACACATTGTTGAAACGATTTATATGGAGCAACCGAAAAACTTTGTGTCTGGAGACCCAAAGAAGATGGTTTACAAATTAAAGAAATCCATCTATGGGCTTAAACAATCATCCCGTCATTGATACCATAAATTTCATGGGATAATATCTCATTCAATTTTGAGATGAATATTGTTGTTGATTGTGTGTATCATAAATTCAATGGGAGTAAGTGTATTTTTCTGGTATTGTATGTTGATGACATTCTGCTTACCATTAATGATATAGGTATGTTGCATGAAACCAAAAAATTTTTGTTAAGAAATTTTGAGACGAATGATCTTGGTAATGCATCCTTTGTAATAGGAATCCAAATATACAATCTCGGGATATTTTGGGATTGTCACAAAGGGCCTATATTGATAAGGTTCTTAAAAGGTTTGGCATGCAGTATTGTAAATCAGGATATACCCAAGTCACCAAAGGAGACAAGTTCAGTCTTAGTCAATGTCCTAAAGGAAATTTAGAGATTCAGGAAATGAAGAAGATTCCTTATGCTTCAGCTGTGGGGAGTCTTATATATGTTCAAGTATGTACGTGTCCAGATATTGCGTATATTGTTAGAGTTCTAGGCAGGTACTTAAGCAACCCAGGTATGGATCACTGGAAAGCAACCAAAAGAGTCATGAGGTATTTGAAGAGAATAAAGGATCATATGCTCACATATAAGAGATCAGACAAATTAGAGATCATTGGGTATTCTGACTCAGATTTTGCTGGATACCAAGATAGTAGAAAATCCACTACGGGCTACATCTATTTGTTGGCTGGTGTGTAATATCTTGGCAAAGTGCCAAACAGACTCTTATTACATCTTCCACTATGGTCGCAGAGTTTGTAGCATGTTTTGAGGCATCCCACCATAGAATTTGGCTTAAAAATTTTATCACTGGACTGAGAATAGTTAAAGGAATTGAAAGACCACTAAAGATTTATTGTGATAATAGATCAGCAGTCTTATATTCTAACAACAATAGGAGCTCATCAAAGTCCAAATATTGATATCAAGTTCCTAGTTGTTAAAGAAATGGTACAAAGTGAACAGATCTACATAGAATATTTGAGAATAAACTCCATGATTGCGGACCCTCTTATGAAAGGGGTTCCTCCAAAGGTCTTTCATGAGCAAATAGCAAGTATGGGCATTTTGGAATATAGTGAATCTCAAATTTAGTGGGATTTTATCATTTATGTGTATTATGTTCTATGTTTATTTTTGTGTGTATAAACACTTTGATGTTATGTATAATTTTTTTGATCAGAAATAAAATTAAAGGCATTCGGTTTATTACACTTTGTGCAATAAAGTCAAGTTGATCTCACTACAATAAGGTTGAATCAGTTGAAAATCAACATACACTGATCACATTCATATGATTTTCATGCTACACATTTCATGATTGATCTATATTATTTGGTTGTGTTAATGTTAGTGATCATTGATTGGTCTAGTTAATATTGATTTAAGCTTTGGTCCGATATTGATATAATTAATGGATGAGATTGTTATGATATGCCTTATGTTTCTAATGGCTAAGTTTTGAGCTCATAAAGTCTAACACATTTATAAGGATACATATGTGGCCCGGTGAAAGATTGTTAGAAATTTTAAACAATTATTTGGAGGCCACACATGTCATGACAAATGTGTTATGCCATTATTTGATTAGACAAAAATTGATCAATTTGGTATAAAGTGGCTAAGGGCATAATTGTCATAAAAAATTATTATGTAGAAACCTATATGCTATTTCTAATTTGATGAAGGGCAAATTAGAAATTAGCCTATTTAAAAGGGGGTTATGGTTCCTAAAGGAGACCAAGAGTCCCAAAAAAGGGTTTCTTATTCTCTTATCCCCATCAAAGAGAAATAATGTGAAAATATGTGAATGAGGGGTCTTCCTTTGGAAGATCACAATCCATAGCCATCAAGAATTATGGATTCAGATACGCTTCCTCTTTGTTGTCTTTATTTTTTTATACATGAATAATATGGAATCTAAAATAATTATTTTACATCAGTACTAACTTATAGATTAATAGCCATGCAAGTCACTTGATATATATTTACATTATGCACGCACATACTTTTGACATTAAACTTTAAATCTAGCTCCTCATCCATTTAGTTCAATAATAATTTAAACAAACTAAGAAAGCACTTAACTTGGACCATAATTCTTGAAAGCTGACTGTAGAGTGTTTCTGTTTATATTTTTTTATAAAAAATAGAGATTAGCGACCCTGATATTGGCGTTGCTAAATGGCGTAGCTAAAAGAGTCGCTAATTAACAACGAAAATTCTCAGCATCGCTTGCTAATTAACAACGAAAATTCTTAGCATCGCTAATTTCTACTGTAACACTTATTTTAGCGACGAAATTTTTGGCATTGTTGTTGCATCGCTAATTAGATTAGCGATGAATTTTTGGGGTTTAGCGATGCCAAAATGGCATTACTAATTTGAAAAATTCTTGTAGTGTTGCTTATAATGAAACCATAACCTCCTGTGAACTGGCTAGAGGTCATGCCGTTCGAACTAATGTTCCATAGTCACATTGCAATTTCATCATAATCGTCACTTATTACCTAGGATAAGATGGGATAACTCTCTTATCCCCACTTCTTATCGGCTTCACGGACCACGATCTAGAATCAATGATGGATTAGACAATCAAAAAACTCCAAAGTGCAGACATCCTATATTATTGAATCGAAGATGTTGCATGTTGCTAGTCTCGACACCGGCTATATGGGATAAGATGGTAAAACTAGTATAATATTGCTATCCAACTCAGGTTACTCTGGCGATACCACTGGAAACAACCACAAACTGGAATATGACACCACCAGTCAAAAGAGGGCCATATCATGGCCAAGCACTCAGTTCATAGATTCCAAATCGAAATTTAGTGAAAGAGTCACCGAAGCCATGCTACCAGACCTTAGACAACTATAACCATCTTGATCTCGTTGATTCCTTCCACGAAACTGCAGCACATGGGAGGAAAACAAGCAAAGAAACCGAGCTATCTCCACCACGGACATCTCTGAATGCATGCAGCCAAGGGAGAAGGACCTGCACTGAATGACCACAGAAAGAAAGAAACAAGAAACTAAAACACGTTGGGGGAAATGCAACCACAAAAGCCACAAGCAATCCAGTGCCCGTCAAAACGCATGCAGGATTCTCTGGTCGTAACCCACAGCATCTTGGATTGATTCAATACTGCCAGGATTGTTGCATTCTGAGCCCAGCTGCACGCAAAACAGAAGGTTCCAACAACGACTGACTCCTCGCCTTTGGACTGATCAGAGGGTACCAAAGAAATCGTCAGTTCGTCATCGGATATTTAGCTGAGTGGAGCTGGCACTACGACCAAAAAAGTGTTTGAAATAGAGAATAAGAGAATATATCTAGGGGATAACCTCTCTTATTCTCAAAAGTCATAACTATGAAGGATAGCTTGGAATAGTGTGGGTTATCCCCTCAATTATTCCCTAGAAAATGCAGGAATAGTTGGTTATCCCTCCAAATAAGAGTAAAAAAATGTTATCCTATGGATTTACCTTTTTGCATTTGATATAATCAATGGAATAGTCAAGGGATATCCCTAGGGACAGTCAGGGAATAAACTTTATCCTGTACACTTATCCAGGGATAATATTTTTTCTATCAAATACTACTCTAAGGGTGTGTTTGATATGGTGGATAAGAGGGGATATCCCCTAGATATCCCTTCTTATCCCCAAATGCTATAGCTACAGGGGATAGTGCTGAAAAAGTGTAACCAGAGGGGATAACCCATGTTTAACCATGGGTTATCCCCTGAACTTATTCCCTAGGGAACCCAAGAATAACTAAAGTTATCCCTTGATGGCAGAGTAGTAATTTTAAAAAGGTACTTATCCCCTCAGCTATCCTCTGGAAAATGCTATTCTGTACATTTATCCAGGGATAGCCAAAAAGTTATCAAACACAGCCTAAAGGTTGTAGTCTTCCCATCCAGGCCCCACTCCTGCCCCTAGACTAGAGCAAACTCCAAGGTATGACCTCCTCATCATCCAGGATCGATATCTCTAACAAAATCTAGACCCTAAGGTAGTATTTGATATGGGGAATAAGGAAGGATATCCCCTGGATATCCCTTCTTATTCCTAAATGCTATAGCTTGAAGGGATAGGTCTAAAAAATTTAATCAGAGGGGATAACCCATGGTTAACCATGCCATGGGTTATCCCCTGAACTTATTCCCTAGGGAATCCAGGAACAACTAAAGTTATCCCTTGATGGCAGACTTGTAATTTTAAAAAAAATACTTATTCCCTCAGCTATCTCCTGGATAAATGTTATCTCGTACATTTATTCAGGGATAGCTTTTGGGCTATCAAACACTATCTAAGGTAGTGTTCATACCTTGGAGTTTGCTCTAGTCTAGGGGCATGAGTGGGGCCTGGGTGGGAAGACTACAACCTCCAAGGGGAGCTTTCCGGTGTGGAAAAAGTGGCGAGAGCTACCTTTGGTTGGCCTTTCGGCAGAAGCAATTGCGAGCAATGAAGCAAAAGCTCTGAATAGCTTTCTGGTGTGTGGAAAAAGTGGCGAGAACTATCTTGGGTTGGCCTTTCGGCAGAAGCAAGGGAGCAATGAACCAAAGCTATGAATAGGACTGTGGGAGGGGACCGCAGGCCCGCGACGCTGACGTTGATGATGTCCAAAGCATCAAAGACTTGTATGGGGCTGTAGGGGGGACGTGTGGAGGTTGGCAGGTAATTTCGAACTCAAGCACTACAAGCAAAGACATTGACCTTAAAATTTTATTAAGGTTTCTTGTGTTTATCTACTGGAAATCCCAATTGAGTGTAGAGTTTATTGGCCAGTATTCCAGTTGAATTAATCATCTACTACCGGAATGGTTCTATATATAATTATTTCCAACTAGGCATTTCTATTTTACAAAAGATTCTAAAGTTATAAGTTGCAATCTTATTTTTTATTATTTTTTCCTTTTTTTTTTTTTTGGTTGGTGAAGAGCAATCTTCGAGCATTATAAAAAGAAATGAAATAACATTGTGTCTTAAAAGATGTCAAAGAAAATTTGAGTATGCCGACATATCTATGTACCTACTTGTGTTTGTATACATAATCAAACGAGATGCTCAACTATATGTAAGTTGGATTTTATATTTCATATTCAGTACTGAATTCCTTAGAAAGCATTAAATCTAACCTTTAAATCTCCTAACCTAATCTCTAATTGAGATATTAACTTAATCAGACTTCATCTTAAGCTCAACTTAGGTTGAATTGAGTTACATAGATTAGGTTGGGTTGTAATACATTAATTGGATAAGGTTAAATGAGAATTTTGAGTTGGACAAAAAAGTTTAGGATATTTTAATGGTAGAATCGAAGTCTCCATCGTATATAATTTTAATGGTACACTTCAAGGCTAAAGATATAAAATATAAATATATTATTTATATTTTATACATATAAATAATATATAAAATATAAATAATTAGAAATACAAAGATAACCATATCAATTTTTTTTATTTACTTATATATATATATATCAGGTTAAGTTGGGTTCTATTATGTGAGACTTGATTAAAGCTAGGTTAGGTTGAGTTCAAATGAAATTAAAGGTCAACCTTAATCTAATCCTACTTGAGATTGAGATGAAATCTTAGCTACCTAATCCAAATTTAAAAAAAAAAAATTAAAACCTACTCTGGATAGTAGATTGTGCAAGCAAATTGGATTAAGCTTATTTCAAGTTGCCCCTCTCAAAGGTATACCTTCTATCACTAGTCAATTTTTTTAAAGATATTTATGAATTACTTTTTATTATGATTTGTATATAATTGTCCAGTATTAAGACATGACTTGACTCAATCCAAACTTGTAGATTTATGTTATGAGTTTAATTGCAAACTTGCAAACATTTTGTATACAAGTACAAGTCTATTAGAAGTTTACATTGCTTGAGCCTGACTTGAGCCAATCATGTAGTGTTAGGATATGAATTTGAAATTTATAAATAATACAATGAAGAACTAATTTTTGTTTATCCAATAAATATTGGGTAGTTTTGAAACAAAATATATTAATTATGTCTTGAATCAAGTGATGAGTGAATATTTTAAAATCATGGTGGGAATTGAGCTTCTAAATTAATAGTAACTTGACAAATTAAGTTCTATTAGGTTAGACATGAGTCAAGCTAGAGTTAGGTTGAGTTCAAGTTGGGTTGAAGATGAACCTTAATCTACCCTAATCAATAGATTGCACAAGCAGATTTGGATTGAGCTTCACTCAAGTTGTACCTTTATAAGGTATATCCTCGATTGCTAATCAATTTCATTATGGTATTGTTTGATTGCTTTTTATTATGATTTGTACAAAGTCAATCTGCATTAAAATATTACTTGACCAAATCCAAACTTATAGACATGTGGTATGAGTCTCAACATAAACTTGCAAAGTTTTCATATCTAAGTATGAGCCTTGCTTCAACTTGGCCTGAGCCAATCATTTATTGTTAGAGTATGAATTGGAAATTTATAAATAATACAACAAAGATCTAGTTTTTCCTTATCCAACAAATATTGCCTAGTTTTCAAATACTTGACAGACCATTTTTCAATCCATTATTCCATTTAGTCTATAAATTTTATCCAACATGGACTCAATCCATTCCATTCAACCTAGACGGACTTGAACCCAACCTATAGTTCTAGGACGTAAGGTAGTGTTTGATAGAAAAATAGCTATGTCTGGATAAGTATACATAATAAAGTTTATCTAGGGGATAGCTGAGAAAATAACCAGCTTTTTATAATAACAGTTTTGCCCTTAAGGAATAAGTTCAAGAAAAAATAGCTATTCCTTCGGTCACTAGGAAATAAGTTCAGGGGATTAAATATGGGTTATCCCCTCTGGTAAACTTTTCTTTCAGCTATTATGACTTTGGAAATAATGAGAATGAGATATCCTCCCTTATTTTCTATTTTAAACACACCCTAAAATGTCCACCCCAACCTCGGAGAGGCCCAGATTTAAGCTAGGAATTACTTGAACTTAACTCTACCCATCTCACCCCCTAGTTAACACTGCAGAGAGAGCCTTACTCATGCCTATGCCTCCACAAAACAAAGAATTTTTGCTAGGACCCTAGCCCCTACATGTAAACTCCGTAGCAATAAAGATTGCACCCATCGCTTTATGGGTTTATAGTTGATCGAGATATCGATGGTCCAACCAAGAGCAAGCCCTCAATTTGCAGGTTTTTTTATGAGGCATGGCATGTGTTTACTTTTAAATGCCATTTAATGATCCGTTTGACTCGTCTAAATTCAATCAAGTTGAATTGTTTGTTTTGAAGAAATTAATACTTTCCAAGAACCACCTCCATCCAAACTTTTCTGAAAGCATTTCCTGTGCATTGACTGTTTGCAGACGCGTGATATATATATATGGTTGTGGTTGTGGCATCGTTCAACTTGCAGTTGAGCTTCAAGCTACGGCAAGTCTGGAATGGACCATCATAACCCCAACTTAATTAAAAACAAATACAAACATCCATGATAATATAAGACCTCGCCTTAAGTTATAAATCTAACTGATAGAACTATAGGTATGTTCAGAGATGTTTTACGTCCACAGACCTGTGGATTTGAAGCATCTTGTGACAAGATTGCTAGTCAAATACTACTTCAAATGGAGTCTCTGCACCACCAAAAAAAGAAGAAAAAAAAAAATCTAATTACGCTCGAACTGATGTTTGAGGTTTAAGGTTTAATTATATGATGTTTAATTTGAGATTAAGACTTCATTTTATTATTGTTGTGTTCATTTCTCTACAAAGGCCAAGTGAAAGTTGTAATATATGTGCAATTTGTGGGCTTCGTGGTATTGGTCAAGGATTGACTTCAGAAAGATTCCCTGTCCTGGTCCTCTTGCTACTTTTTTTTTTTTTTTAATGATCTTAACAAAATAGAGGTCAGTCAATCTTTTTTCCAATGCAAAGTAAAGACATGATTGAATGCATACATTTTTTTTTAATTATTTATCTTACTTTTTTTTATTTGGCTTTCTTTTTCAGCTGACGAATGGATTATAGCTAGTCTTCTTTTAGACTCTTCGGGCTCAGAGCTTTTCCACACAAGATGACAATCCAAAGCAGTCCAAATTTTAAAAGCTTACAGTCCAAACGGAGAAATACAAAATTTAGGCTAAAATATGCTTTGGTCCTCAAAATTTCACCCAAATGTCATTTTGATCCTTGAACATCCAGTTATTATAGTTTAATCCTTAATATTTTAAAAATATTACATATTGCATGGGACAGGTTAAAATTTTTTTAAAAAAAAAAAGTTAATATGTTATCTTAACGTGAACAAATGGATTGTCACTTATCCTATACAGTAATTTAGAATCTAGATTGTAATAGGATGTCAGAGTGGCATGCCAGCTATTCTATCCATTTTAATTGATCTCATCTAAAAGAATATTAAAAATATAATATTTTTAAAGAAAGAAGGATTAAAAACTAGTTCTTTAATTCTTTCATGGTCCTTTGAGTCTATTGGATTTCTCAATTAGTCAGGAGATCGTTGGTATAGGAGTTATGATTAGCTTCTAGCAATTCGTATCATTTACTGAGATGTGTGCTGTTTGGTATGATATATATAAAAGAGGCCACATAAAGATTGCAGGGCTTAGATATTATTTTAAAAGATGATTCATAGAAAAATAAATCACCATCATTTCTATCCGAGAAATATGCAGTTTTTATCAACATTTACTTCAAATTTTAATTGTCTGCAAGCCTTTAAAAAAATTATAAGTCACTGATTTCTTGGTAAACTGGGTTGCTAAGATTTGCCGTCGGTATTGCCATCAGAGCTGAACCGATTGACCATGGCGGATGCCAGAGAAGTTAATCTACTCTCCTTATTTTATTGTTATAATTAAAAAGATAATGGTATAGAGTTTGATGATGAGCAAATAAAAATTAATTTGAGTGAAGGTTTGAGGATCAAGCGTGTATTCTCGATCGCCTAGCTAGAATATATTAATTTTCAGAGGCGGACCGACTCAACGACAACCACGTCCATTAACGCTGAGATTTGTCCCCTTAAATCACCATCTCTGTCACGTTGCAACGCGTCTTAAGTTAAGAATCCAAAGCCATGCACGCAACTCTCTGGTCATGGTCAATATAATAAGTTCCAGCGGCAAACAGTCAACGCGTGCGTATATAAAGTTCCAATTTTGCTCGGAGTTCGACGTCTCGTCGGGTCAGTTGCCGCGAACGGTTGACGACGAGGACGACGACTTCTCCATGGCTCCGGCGTCAAGCATCCGGCGACTAACAACTCCGTCAAAGTTCAGAGGATGGAAATAAATTAGATTTCATAGTTGTCCTAAATCTAAGGTCATTCATCGGTAACTTCCGATGGAGCTCAGGTTGACTAATATAATTAGCCACCTTAATTTGGTAGAGAAATAGACCACAAAAAAAAAAAAAAAACTCAATAATTTTCCATCATCCCTATTTCTCAGAAATTTCTATATACACCACAAAAATTACTTTGTACACCACGCTTAAAAAAAAAAAATACCCAGTTTATTCGATTGTATAATAACCTTTATACTCTCTGAAATTTCTCTCAACACTCCATAGTCAATCATCCCTCCTCTTTCCTCATCGTTTCAATTTCCTCAACCTCTCATTTCTCTCAATACATGTTCGACTTGATCAGACCGAATAGTAACATATATCGTTCGATCTGCTCAGGTCGAACATTCCATGACTGTTCCAGTGTGCGTATTCAATCTAGAATGCGTTCGGTTCCCAGCAGCCTCCCTCCTTCTCTTTTTTTTTTATTTTATTCCCATGATTTTAGTAGAATTTTTAAGATGAATCCACTGGAAGCCATGCCTTTTTTTTTTTTTACATGACATCCTTTATCCAATCTTTTTATTTAAAATTAAATTAAATATAAAAATAACTTTATCCATAATTTGGTTTTATCTCTTATTAAATAAAAACTAAAAATTTAACTTTATCCATTGAAGGCAACGCCTCCTTTTACCGGGAAAGAAGGGGGGTCTCTCGGTTGGGAAGGGAATGAGTACGGGGAGAAGGGTATGGAGAGAATTTTAGGATACAGAGAGAAAAAAGGAAATAGAGTGTGAGGGTAATTTTAAAATTTTTAAAATTTGAGAGGATGTAGAGATAAATTTCATGAGTATGGAGAGTAGTAGTTTGAAAAATTTTTATATTTTAAAATGCAGAGATTAATTTTTTTTTTTTTTTTGTATATAGCAGCTCTCCCTATTTCTTCAAAAGGACGGCCAAATTTCAGGCTATTAATATTTTTTAAACTGCTTGTGTGGCGGGGATGCTTATCATTTTTTTAATCTCTCACCTGGCACTTGTGCAATCCAATTGCAAGGTGCTAAGTACTTATTATCCAGAATTCATTTCTGAACGTGAAAGATGAGAAATGAGATATATTTTTCTTGATTATCCTCTCAGTCACTATATAGTAAGATAAACTTTGATGATTTAGTATATTCTAAAATATTTAGAATAGAAGCAGCGATAAGAGACCACAAAGAAAGGATTCTTCTTGCATTAGCCATCCTCTTAACAACCTTCATTAGTCCCTAGTACAGAGCTAAGGCTTGGATTAGGCTTGGATTGGAGAGAATCAGAACTTCAAGAATTCAATTACGTAAAGAATTATAATTGTACTCCTAATCACATTCGAATTATATTTTCGAGCCTTAATATTAAATATTATTATCTCCCCACGTTAAGATTACAGATATCCATCAATTAAATTTAAATACTGACAATATAATTTAATTGGCTGTTATTATCCTTGAGACTTATCCACTTAACTTATTTGATGTATCGGATTCAAAATCACTTGCAAGATTTGATACAATCAAAACTTATAAGCTTTCTCAGGGGATATCATCAATCCAAATTAACAGGACGTGGATTCCTTCAACTATTAATATTGACCATATATAGTTATTGCCAACCCACTGAGTTTATTGACTCATATATAATCTCACTCTATGTGTAATCAAAACAATAATCACTAAATACACGTGTCTAGAAATAGAATTCAGATTAAGAGCATAAGTTCATAATATTCATGAGTTTTAAATTATTTTATAAAGTCAGTATAAAATAATAACTCAACTGGGCCTGTTCAATACAGCTAGCACAATAGTTAGAATAAACCATTCCCCGTAGTCAAGACAGACCTACTAAAAATTTGTGCTACAGTTCTACTGATGGTGTGTCCATTCCATCTAAAACTGTGAACAATAAACTTGTATTCCAAAAGAACCGATGATCTAGTGTGTGTAAGCCGTACTACACACTAGATCAAATACTCTTTGTAAATACTAGACACATGCACATATAGTAAATGTTGCTCAGAATTCTCATTAAAAATGTAAAGACATAACATAAAGCAAATATCTCTATCATTAAAAACCTTCATTAGTCCCTAGTACAGAGCTAAGAGGGCCCGGCTTGGATTAAGAGTAATCATGGGAACTCAAGAATTATTCTAAAGAATGATTCTTCAGTTGTGGCATTATGGATTAATGACCAATCTTATAAACATCTTTTCTAAAAAACATCCATTACGTTATTGCTTCTAACTGAAAGATTAAATGTTTACATATTATATAAGATAAATTAGACAGCAGGTTTTTCAGCAAATTGGACTACATCATAGAGAGAATGCTTGTTAAACTACATCTTTACCTTTAGACCTTGCATGGCTAACTTTGCAAGCATTCGTTGATTTTATCCACGAGACTTTAGGCATTCTTCTTTATATATTGTTTGAAAAATATTTATAGATCGGTTGTTTTTGTCTTTCTACCCTCCTGTAACGCTTGAATCTTATAAATTGGGCAATAGGTGGTCAATCTGCAACACTTCTTTTCTGCATTGTTTCTCGGATCACGCCAATACTTCTTATAATAATATTTCTAAGAGAAAGCTCAGCAAAAGCACTGATGTATAGATGTTATTTCATAAATTATTTCTGCAAGAAAACGAGAGATATGCTTTAATATCGAGAAAATATAATTATATGTTTTATAAACCCTTTAGATTAGACAATAAAATTGCAGAACACCGTACCCATTTATTTATGTTTTTTCTTCCCTTTTTATTTTTGGATGGGTGTGTTGGTAAATAGATATATAGAGTAAGTAATGGTTGCCACTTGCCCAATGCAACACTTCGCATTTTTTTTCTTCGGTATGATTTCTTAAATTCAAATGCCACTCTCCTCCAAGATAAACACAATGAACAATATTTTGTCTTTTGCACAACTTCAAATATCCTAATCCCTAGTCCTTTTCCTCTGAAAATTCTTTTCACATTAGCCCCATAACCCATTATGAAGGGCAATGGATTCAACCTAAGTCAATGCCCCAAAAATGAGCTTAAGTAAGAACAGATGAAGAACATTCCATATGCTTCAGCTGTTGGAAGCCTGATGTATGTTCAGGTCTGCACCAGATCTGATATTGCATTTGCTGTTGAGATGCTAGGAAGATATCAGAGTAACCTAGGTGTTGACCACTGAAGGGCTGCAAAGAAGGTGATGAGATACCTTCAAGGAACAAAGGATTACATGCTCATGTATATATAGATAGACAATTTGAGGTGATTGGGTACTCCGATGTGGACTTTGCTAGCTGTGTTGTTTCATGTAAATCAACATCTGGTTATATTCATGCTTGCTAGTAGAGTCATGCCTTGAAGAAGCAAAGCAGACTTTGACTGCTACTTTTACTATGGAGGCTGAGTTTATATCTTATTTTAAGGCTACTTCATATGGTGTATGATTTAAGAGTTTCATAGCTAGATTTAAAATTATGGATTCCATTTCTAGGCCATTGAGGTTGTAGTGTGACAATTCAGTTAAGGTATTTATGGCTAAAAATAATAAGAGTGGTTGTCAAAGTAAACATATTGACATTAAATATTTAATCATAAGAGAATGTGTTAAGAAAAAGAAAGTGGTCATTGAACATGTTAATACTGAATTAATGATTACTGATTCTTTGACAAAAGGCATGCAACCAAAAATTTTAAAGATCATGTAGTAAGAATGAAACTTGGTTCATGTCATTTTTATTGTACGTATATTTATTATTTTGATGAAACTCTTATTTAGTTGATATTTCTCATTTGGTTTTGTGCACAAATTTGTTTATTTATTTGTATATTTTGAAAATATCGTCAAAGTTTGGACCTTGAATAAACATAGGGCTTATTCATTAAGTTGTATGGGCTTGAGAAATGTAATTCATTATGATACATGGAAGATAATACTCATCTTTAGATGACCTATCGCCATGATTTATGTGTTTTATTTTCATTAATATCAATTGCAACCAAATATGAAATATTATCCGTAATATTCCACAAATCAGAGATATAAATTAGTGCTTGATTTGGGAAACCCGATTTTAGCGCATGATTTGGAGAACTAATTCCTCAATTTAATGAAGGTCTTAGCCCATGATTTTTCTTTTTAATGGACGGAGCAAAATAAATAAGTAGCTTGCTTCGATTGGTCCCCTAAGCCTACTTTTCAATTTTTCTTTCCAAATACACCATCATTGGGAGAAAAGAAAGATTTAGAAGTGCTTTCCGAAACCAAACACAATCAAATCAGAGAGTAAGTGTGAATGGCAATGGCGAAAGGTAAATTTTAATCCAATTTCACTTTTGCTTGTTTATATAGTTTAACATGCAAAGCATGTTTAAATCTCCGTTAAACTCTATCATCCCAATGCAACCCTTCGCATTTTTGTCTTCAATATGATTTCTTAAATTCAAATGCTACTCTCCTCCAAGATAAACACAATGAACAATATTTTGTCTTTTGCACAACTTCAAAGATCCTGATTCCTAGTCATTTTCCTCTGAAAATTCTTTTCATGTTAGCCCCACAACCCAAAGACGTAAGTCTTCATTTGAACATGGCTTTTGCTATTATACTTTTAACATGACTAATATCTAAAAAGGTATTAGATAAGGGCATGAAAAGATTTAATTGTAGTCTTAAATGGATGAGATTAAAACTGATTTTTAAAGAAAAAAATATTAAGAAAGCATGAAAATAGAACCCTTTTAACGTACATGATCTACGTATTCAAGTGGATTTGTAAAGAAGATTTATCAAATTATCTATTATTTTATGAGTACTCTAATTATGATAACTAAGGGTATGTTACCACATAAAGTAATTGATATCATTGCATAATGCAATAGTTAACTATATGTTAAGTAATTGCAACTAGTCAAAGTTTACGGTTCACAACCATAATTATATTTTGATTTAACAAGTGGAATCTTCATTTTATGTAAGAGTAAAACTCTTCAAATCTCTCTCTCTCTCTCTCTCTCTCTCTCTCTTTCTCTCTAAAGGTTTTTCCATCAAATATGTCACAAACATAATTATATTTTATGTTCGAGATCTATGAGGTTAAGCAAAGAATAGATGTCTATTTAATTATAGAAAACTTATATTGTGGATTGTAATGATAGTATGATAAAAGTTTAAATACTCATCATGAAAGTAATTTTTCTTTGTCTATATATATATATATATATATATATATATATATATATATATATATATATATATGAACTGTATCTCCTAAACATTTAAATTAAATTTTATTTAATTTATTATTTACTATTTAAGTTATTTGTACTCCATCACTTGGCATCTTGTAACCAATGGAATTCCTTGTCCATTTGTCTTAAGCTCCGCGTTCCATGTTCTGCTTTCTCCTATTGCCTTAAAAGGTTCTTATACTAATTGATTATCTTTATAAAATGTCCCATAAATCCCTTCATTCTTACAAATATAAGAAGAACAAAAGAAAAAAATAAAATACTACTATAATGCTGCTCTCAAAGAGGGCTTGATATTTATGTTCAAGTAAAATCCTTACTCACTAAATGATGAAAGTAAATACAAGGCATGGAATAGATATTGAAATACATAAAAATCAATTGTTGTGTTCAAGATAAATGAAATTTTTAGCAAACAAAGAGTCACATTGAATTCAATTTTCAATAAATCAAAATGTATTAATGGTGTCAACAGAGTTAGCCAGTAAAAGCATATTGGGTGTGATTCAACGGTCTTAGTTCTAAGTCCCACTAACAATTGATTTTAGCTAAGTTACTAAAAAAATAGAAAGAGAAAAAATATATTAGAGAGAAGCAGGAAAATGATTTCTAGAAAAAGATAGGTTTTTTTTCTTTTTTCAGATATGAGATAAACAGATAGATTAATTAGAAAGGGAAAAAAAAAAGAGAGTAGGCTTTGAGAGTGTATGAAAGAGATCTGGATGGATATAGATGAGTAAATAGTTAATCAAGTGATTTTTAGAAGTAATCACATGGAAAAGTGGTTAGATTTTAATATTCTAATTTTATAGCTTACATAGGGATAGTATAAGAAACTTTTTTTTTTTTTTGATAAAGACGGGCGATCACACTAGTCTAGTATGAGTCAGCCCAAATACATCAGATTGCAAAATTTGTAATAACACAAGAGGACATGGTTCACCCATCGTCCATATTCTATATCCAACATGCTGAGCCACGGCCGTCGCTGCCCAGTCAGCAGCCGTATTGGCTTTACGGAAGACATGACGAATCTGGGCAGTAGCCACCTCCTGAAGCATGGTCCAAATATCTCTTAAGATCGGATTGGTGGATACATCAGGAGCACTCTCTTTCCGCATCTACTGTATGACAGTCATAGAGTCTCCCTCAATAACAAGCCTCTGAGTTCGAAGAGTCTACACCGCATAAGAAATACCAGCCCATGCAGCGCAAAGCTCAGCCATGGGAACAGAGAAGTCCAGAGACCCAAATCCACCCGCCGCAATCATATTGCCCTGTGGACCGCGTATGATGAAGGCCGAACCAGCTAGTCTGCCACGAACACTCCCATCAAAGTTGATTTTAACAAACCCTGGAGGAGGGGGATCCCAGGAAATAAATATCGTACGACGGTTCGCTGCCGAAGCAGCAGGGGAACCCCAGAGGCCAGAGGTGTCAAAACCAACAGAATGAAGAGCATGGGCACAATCCACGGACAATGATCTGATTTCCCTCATAAGCTGATGTGAAGAAATACAATCCTCCGAAAAGATAATCTGGTTCCTTGATAGCCAAATCTGGTATGCCGTGATCGCCCAAAGACCACGTATGTGCTGAGGAGCCATCCAGAGATCCTGGAGAAAGATAGGACGAGGAGAACCGTAGACATCCACTCTATACTCATAGCCCATCAAATGCCAGATCCATCTAGCTCTAGGGCATTTGAATATAGTATGATCGGTAGTCTCGTCCTCCATACCGCACAAGGGACAGGTCGACTGGATAGGGAGACCCCTACGGGAGAGCATAGCACTCATCGGTAGGCAGTCCCAAAGAAGCTTCCAGATAAAAAGCTGAACCCTAGGAAGAGTGGGAAGCATTCATATCCACGCAGCATCCTTCGTATCTTGAGCCCGAGGACTAAATATCTTGACAAGATCCCTGAGAGGGGCCCTAGGGAGGGAGGATCTCTGCCAAAGCCTCACATCTGCGGAGGGACAAGAGATAAGAGGGATCGATAGAATCCGCTGAGATAGATCCTCGCCAAATAGACTAGTCACCATGGGGGTATTCCAGGAGGGGGGGACTGATGAAATCAAATCCTTAACCCTCGTATCAGTAGGAATATCAGTGCTAAAGAATGAGGGCCACCGAGACAGAGGAAGCTCTGAAATCCACGTATCCTGAATGGCATCTATAGAGTGACCATCACCAATCATCCAAGAGATATTCATCCGAATAGAGTCGCCAACCTGACACACCTCCTTCCAAAAGGAGGAACTACCCCTGGGCGACGAAATGAGCTCTTCTGGCTTCCAATCACCATATCTTGCACGCATGACCGAGCTCCAGAGACAGTGCGGCTCCAGAAGGAAGCGAGAAGCATGTCTGGCCAGTAAAGCTTGGCGCCTAACCACCAAGGATTGGATCCCGAGACCACCTTCATGAATAGGCATACATATCTTGTCCCAGGAAAGAAGATGAATACCATGCCCGTCTTGCATAGAAGCCCATAAAAAATCTCTGAACCATCTCTCAAACCTCCTCAAGCAAGTAGTCGGGATGGCCGTATTCAACAACATATAGAGCGGAAGGGAAGAGAGAACCGACCGAATAATGGTGATCCGAGCCATCATAAAAGATCAGTGACATGCCAACCGTCGATACGCTGACGGACCCGCCTCTCGAGGTCCACAAAATCAGAGCATCGAGAACGTCTGCCAGTCATGGGAATCCCCAAATACATAAAACGATCAGTCTGAGTAGTGATACCCAACCGATCAATGATAGCTTCACTGGTAAGTCTGGAAGTCTCGGACTGAAGCTGATAGAAGACTTCTGAAGATTGACCTTCTGGCCCGAAGCCTGACAATAGCACTGAATAATGGAATCAAAGGAAGCCGCATTTTCAGTAGAGGCCTGGCCCAGAAGTACAATCATCGCAAACAAAAGATGAGAGATGGAAAGACCCGCATCCCCCACGCTAAAAGGGACAATCCTCTGATTGTACTGAGCCTGATGTAAAGCTCGAGAGAGATCATCTGCAGCCAAGATGAACAGAAGGGGAGATAAAGGGCATCCCTAACGTAATCCAACCGAAGACTGGAAAAACTCAGTCGGGCTCCCATTGATGATCAATGAAAAGGAAGGCCTCTGGATGCAAGCCATAACCCATTCAGTAAAGCTCTCATCAAAACCAAAACCCTGAAGAGAACGATATAAGAAGTTCCAGCTCAGTCTATCATAAGCCCTTTCCATATCAAGCTTAATGGCCATAAGACACCGTCTCGCAGGGGCTCTATGAAGGTCGTGCATAAACTCCTGAGTGATAAGGACATTATCCGAGATAGATCGTCCTCTAATAAACGCCCCTTGTTCCTCAGAAATAATACGGGGGATCACAGCACGGAGACGAGAAGCTAGGAGACGGGCGCAAACCTTGTACATAGTAGTACATAGGCTAATCGGTCTAAAGTGCTGAGGTAGAGAAGCATCCGGGCGTTTAGGCACAAGGGTAATAAGTGTGCGATTCCAATCCTCAGGAATATGCTTAGATTGGAAAACATTTTGGATAGCCTGAACCATTTCCTGCCCAACGATATCCCAATAATGACGGAAAAAGAAGGGCGGAAACCCATCCGGCCCAGGAGCCTTATCCGGACCAAGTTCCCAAAGAGAACCTCCTCCGCACAAATAGGCCTGACTAGTAAGGCGTTATCCGAAGAGGATACCTTCCGGGTATCAGAAACCCGAGTAACCGGAACCCCGTCGCCCAAACTTTCAGACCATCTTGATTGGAAGAAATGAAGAAGCTGAGAACGAATATGGTGAATATCCTCCTGATAATTCCCCTCAACATCCACTAACGCCGGATTCTGTTGGCTGCCCGCCGCTTCAGTGTAGCCTGATGGAAGAATCTGGTATTACGATCCCCTTCACGGATCCACTGAACTCTGGATCGCTGCCTCCAATATAACTCTTGTTGTCGAAGAAGGGAGTGATGACGAGCAAGATTCTCTCGCAACAGGGAGAGATCAGAGTCCAATAGAAATCCGTCGAGGTCCTCCTTCGACTGAATGGCACAAATAATAGATTCAGCCTTCTCCACTTGCCTAACCAGATCCCCAACCTCCAGTCTATTCCACCTGGAAAGTCTGCGGCTGGCCAAAATAAGACGACGGGAAATCCGATAGGCTGCATTACCCCTGATAGGAAGGTGCCAGATCTGGGAAATGATATTCCGAGCAGTAGAGTGGACCGTCAAGAACCGTTCAAATCTAAACTATTTCCTCAGATAAAGATCAGCCTCCAAGGAAATCAGAATAGGGCAGTGATCCGAGGCAATCCTAGGAAGGTGAGTAACAGTAACAGCAGGGTATTTTTGGAGCCACTGAGGAGTAGCCAGAGCTCTGTCAATTCTCTCAGACGCGAGCTGTCCCCTGTCGGTTATTGCACCAAGTAAATTGAGGCCCCGAGTACCCCAAATCCATCAGCCCAGTAGATCCAATGAATGATCTAAATTCATTAATATCAGCTGAATTGGTAACTGGCCTACCCTCTCTTCTCATTAGCTTCAGTAATACAGTTGAAATCACCAGCAATAATGGAAGGAATCCCTTGAGCTAGGAGGGAAATCAAATCGGACCAAAGAGTACGATGCTCACGGTAATCCGTACTGGCGTAGACTGCCGATATGATCCAGGGATCAGAAGTTCTTTCTGAGACAGCAAGATCTATTTGTTGATTACTTTGATGGAAAGCATCAATCGTGATAGCAGAGTCATGCCAAACAGCCAAAATACTCCAGACTGCCCCACAGCCTCCACCGCATATGAAGACCAGGACCGGGCAATCTGCCTCTGAAACCACACCAGACTTTCTTCTGACAGCCTGGTTTCTAAAAGGACACATATATCAAAGTTATGTATCTGGATCAATCTACCAAAAGAGGAACGGAAAGAAGGCTTATTAGCTCCTTTAACATTCCAAATTAAGATCTTCATAGATTAACTGGAAATAGCTAGGACCACCTTCTGGTCCTCTACCATCTTACTATCAGCAGTCTGAAGAGAGCTGTCCTGCAGGACATCAGAATCTGCCTCATTGGGACATGAACCCAGGCCCATAAGGTTTACATCATTACCCTGACCCTCCTGGTCTACAGGCCTATCAGGATTACTACGATGCAGCTCCTGATTCGGTTCCAAGCAGCAAAGAGGCTGGGGCAATTTTTGTAGGCACGGAATGATTTCCACTCTACATTTGGCCATATTTCCCTTGTCTTTCCCTTTTTTCTTATCCGATTTAGAAATAGATCTGGGGGCAGACCTTCAACAGTTCGCGCCCGCTTAAAAGGCCCCGAACCCTTTACCCTATTTTCCACCTGGCCATCATCTAGAGGATCCAAAGCCAAGGAAGCAAAAGGGTTAACTGTTATTAGGGATTGGGAAGAAATTGATTCAGAGAGACCACTGTGATCCACCTTGATCTTTCCCTTAACTGACTCTATAGAAACGGCACGCTAAAGGGAAACCGGCACGGCCACCAGAGTCTTAGGAATCTTCTTCCCTCCCTTAGCCAGCGTCTTCTTCCTCTGAATAATGACATTAGATACATCATTCACCAGGGGAATCGGCACTGCCACTGAGGCTGAAGCAGGGCAAGCCATCTTCCCTCCCGGCTTATTACAAACAGGAGCCATATTCACTGACCCAGGAAAACTTCTTCGTCCCACCTTCGACGGGGTCTTCCAGCCATCCTTCATACTCGGCTCCGAAGAACCAGGCAGAGGAGAAGAGCGGGGACCAGAGGCAGCAGGCAGTGACTGCAGCCAACCACGGCCCGAAGACGAAGCTGATAGAGTCCTCCGAATCAGCCTTGGCCTCAAGCGCACAGGGACCCTCCAGATGCAAAGACCCACACTTAGGGCAGAAGCCTTCCAAGGATTCGAAGACGAAAGGCTGCTAGAAGGGACCTCGCAACCCCTGAACCCTAGTCCCTGGACGGAGGGGACGACACAGGTTAACACGCACCGCCACCCTAGCATACCCTCCCCTGTTCCTTGACGCCATCACAGTCAACACAGCAGAAGGATCCAGCTTGCTCCGAGATGGACCTGAGGATTTCCTCCTTCCAGAACTCCATAGGGAGGCTAGGCATCCTCATCCAGACCAACGCAGAGGAGATGGATTGCTCGGTCGGGAAGAAATCCGGACACCATGCTTCAGTACCGATAATCTGGCCATTTATCACCCACGGCCGATTAAGAACCAAATCAACAGCCTTTGGATCTTCAAACCGGAATAGGTGATAGTGAAACGCCAAGGAGACCGGGACGATGCCACCTGAGATCCCAGCTCGCCTGAATTCCCGGATATACGCTTCAGCCGGCACCCATCGAGAGAAAGAACGGGCTATTACTGCAAATTGCTTCCACCCCGCCGCCTCCTCTTCCAGCAGAGGAACCGGGATCTGAACAACTTCCGAGAAAATGGACTCCAGCATCACCACCTCCGACGGAGAGGGAGAAGAAGAGACCCATTTGAAGCCAGAAACCTGAGCAGATCTCTGGGAAAAATGAACCTCCTCAGCCGAATCAGGAGCCATGGGTAGGAGGAGGAAGGTAGAATGACAGAAGGAGGAGAGGCACGTACCCAGCCGACGAAGATCACCGAAGATCAAGGAAGAAGAAAGCCGGAGCACGAATCTAAAAGCAGAGCAAGCGAACGAACCAGAGAACCTCGCGCACGATTCTTAAGCAAAACCAGAAAAAGGAAATCTTCTCTAGTATAAGAAACTTAAACCATAGCAATCATAAAAATCTCTTTCATATAATAAAAGGAAATAAATAGAAGACTCAAAAACCATGATACTGATAACTTCACATATATTTACAATGAAACCATGGATGTCTATTGAAATGATTGTTTAGTAGGTAATCAATAAATAACAAAAATTATGGAAATGAAATGTTCTAAACCAATTGGCTTTTTTTAAAAAAAAAAAAGGAAAAAAAAAATCATGAAAAGAAAAATCCTTTTATCTATGGAAAAGTAAATATCCATATGTTTGATTTGTTGAAAAGTCTGCTAGTTTGAGAGATGAAAAGATTTTTAATATATTAAAAATAAAAAGTCAAACTTTTTATTGGTCAATATATTAAAGATAAAAAGTCAAACGTCTCACGAGAAACCTAACGTCAAGCATTGACGGCTAAAATTGAAGGTTAGAAGTCAACCATATATTTATATATATATATATATATTTCAAGAAACAATCTTTGAAAAGTCTCGGTGTGGGATAATTAGGGGTGGGGGCCGGAAGAACTCCTCCAACTCAACACCAACCCCACGTGTCCCCTCCTCGCCACGTGCGCGCGACACTGGGATTCCGCACGGCTCGGCCCCCTCCCTCGTGTCAGCTGTCCCTCCTACGCCCACCCCGGCCCCGAACCTCTCTCAGCCTGCCTTTATATTTACCCCTCCTCCCCCGTCTTAATTTGGACTCTCTGCGCTTCTCCTCGCCTCGCCTCGCCGATAAAAGAGTAGAAGAGACTCGCGAACTATAGGCACATGGGTCGCACCTTCTGCGATGGCAGCGACACCTCCGGCCCCTTCAGCGACTGCAATAGCTACCGCTCCGGCGAGTTCCCCTCTACCCCCGTCTCTACCGCCAACGGCGGCGCCGCCCTCCACCGCCTCCTTATCTCTTGCGCCGTCGACTACTCCGAAGAGGTCGTCCGTGGCCTCATCTCCGATTTAGAGTCCCCCTCTGCCCCAGTCGAAACCCAGCTCCACGCCGCCATGGCGCTCCGTCTCCTGGCCAAGCACAACCAGGAGAACCGCCTCAAGATCGCCCGCGCCGGCGCCGTCCAGCCCCTCGTCACCCTCCTCTCCCACCCGGACCCCCAGCTCCAGGAGCACGGCGTCACCGCGATTCTCAACCTTTCCATCTGCCACGAGAACAAGGACCCGATCGCCGCGGCCGGCGCCATCCGCCCCCTCGTCCACGCCCTCAAGACCGGCACCCCCGCTGCCCGCGAGAACGCCGCCATCGCCCTGCTCTGTCTCTCTGAGATCGAGGAGCACAAGATCGCTATCGGCCGCTCCGGCGCGATCCCCCATCTCGTCCAGCTCCTCGAGACCGGCGGGCCGCGGGGGAAGAAGGACGCCTCGACGGCGCTCTACTTGCTGTGCTCCACCATGGAGAACAAGCTCCGTGCCCTCAAGGAGGGGATCGTGCGGCCGCTGCTGGAGCTCATGGCTGATTCGGAGTCCGGGATAGTGGACAAGGCGGCGTACGTGCTGTACTCGCTGGTGGCGGTGGCGGAGGGCCGGTCGGCTGTGGTGGAGGAGGGGGGAATCGCGGTGCTCGTCGAGATGGTCGAAGTCGGCACCCGGCGCCAGAAGGAGATCGCGACGATGACCCTCCTCGAGATCTGTGAGGAAAGCGTCGCCTACCGGGCGGTGGTGTCCCGCGAGGGCGCCATCCCTCCCCTCGTCGCCTTCTCCCAGTCCGGCAGCACCCGGAACAAACGGAAGGTATTCATTAATTATTAATATCAGACAAAAAAAAAAAAAAACACTTCTTTATTGCTTTCTTTCTTCGGTTCTGATTTTTTTTAAAAAATAAAAATTGGGAATGAAAATTACAGGCGGAGGCGTTGATTGAACTATTACGGCGGCCAAGAACGGCCGGCGGCCGGATGAGGGAGGCCGGCGACTCGGTGTAGTGCCACGTGGCGGGTTTTTGAGGATGGGATGATGGGTGACTTTGGGATGCAACGATATGTCCAAGAGAAAGTGTACTTTTCTAGGGCGCTGAAATTTTATTATTAATATCATCATTAAATTTTTTTTTAAAAAAAAACCCTCTAAGTCAGGTGATGTTTGGTGTGTGAGGTTGAAAGTAAAATAGTTTGAGAAGATCCCGCCATTCATTGTTGCGTTTTGTCTTGAAATATTATTGTTATTGCTACTCATTGGAGTCAGAAAGAAGAAAAAAAAAAAAAAAATTGGTGAATTTATGTGGTGTTGGAGAATTGCATGAATCCTCTGCCGTGCATACTTTAACTGCATGTAGACTTGAATGGCTCTGATTAAATTTTATTTTTTTTAAAAAAATGAAAGAAATATTAATGGGAATTGTTGATACACTACAGGCGCAATATTTTTAATCGACCGTTGTTGGCTACAAAGGATCCCGTTTCGTTGAAGGTTGGGAACTTGCCTTGGTTATTGACCTATTATCTTAGCCGTTATTTTGGGACTTCACGTTATCTTGACGTTGTTCAATCTTTAATGATTTTTCAAAAATTTAAGTTATATTCTATTGATTTGTAGTATCCGATAGTACGTTTGGTTGATGTAAAACTGTTTCAGTGAATCGTATGAAGAAAAATTACAGGTTTCAGACGTTTTAGAAAAGAAAGATAAAATTTAAAAAATATCTAAAATAAATCCGAAAAGAATGTTATTCCATCATTTTTTTAGATTCATTCAGATTTTTTTTAGAATCATTTAAAAAAAAATATTTTTAAAAATGATATGATCAAATACATTTTTTCATGCTACGAATTAAATTTTTTATTTTTTAAAATAAAAAAATTTAATTCAATTCGGCTACCAATGGCCCTAAGATTTCAAGGCCGCTCGTAATAAGCTAGGAACATAAACTAGGTATAGTTTTTTAGTCATCACTTTTTCTAAAGATTTATTTCTATCTTATTCTTGATTGACTTGGAACAACGTGGGTCTTGGTCGGCCCCAGGGGATTTTGTCTCGTTTTAGAATGGACCGGGGAGAAGGAAAGATGCATGGGAATGGTACGTTCATGCTGTTCTTTGCTTCGAGAATGTTAGGAGTTAGTCCGAGTATCTTGGAATTAACGGGTGGTATCGGCCATCGGTGCATTGATTTTATGAAAAAAGAGGATGGAGGGCGAGATGCTGAGGGTGAATTTCCCAGCAGATATTTGATTTTGTGGCATTTGATATTTTGGCTTTTTTTTTTTTTTTGAAAAAATCCATTCAATTCTTAAATTGGAATACGCAATAGTAAATTTGGTAAGAAGGTTAACATCTTAGACATTTAGCACACATTCACAAAAATTTTCACATATTTTCTTTGAGAGTATTCTCATTCTCACTAAGTTAAGGATCCAAATTATTTTAACAAAATTAATAATCAAATCAAATTTAACCATGAATACTATAATTAGCTCATGATTAACTCAGAAGACCTATGTTATAATATCACCTAATTTATATAGATAATGATATGGATGCACTTTATAAAAACTCATAACCTTATCCAAATATAGTAGCATTCCTTGTTTATTTATAAATATTAGGATTTTGCAAGTGTAAAGTATGGTCCTCACATACAAAATGGATCTTCAAAATTACCATTGCATAAAATGGTTATATTATATATATATATATATATATAGTTAAATTGGTTTTATGATTTTGAAACTTTACATTACTCATGGTATGACTCGTATACAGTTGGTAAGCATGATATCATTATTCATGATACCACTCTTATATAGTCAAAAGCATGGTAAAAAAAAGAAAATCATTTTAATTTTTTAGTGATTGATATTAATATAGTGAGAATTTTTAAAACATTATACAATAAATTGATGTAAGAGGCCTACTTGGGAACCTAAATTCAACAAAGTCCAACCTACAAGTGTTTGAACTTTTTATCCCAAGTGTGATATACTCCTGAACTCATGTACTTGCAACACCTCATGTAAGCGGAATAGGGATCATGGTCTTATGTTGGTAGATCTAGATTCTTGTGAGACCCATTGATCCATTTCTCCTATCCATGCATGTCGATCTTCTGTGGTTGTTGCATCTGAAACGAGGGAACGAGACATGATGGCCTATATCTCACATCAATGGAAGAAATGAGATCTTGGTTCTCACATCAATGGAAGAAATGAAATCTTGGTTCACTCGCTTAAACCATTATTATACTGTTATACCAAGGGCAAGGGGTCCTCTTAGTCTTCTCCTTCTAGAGTACTTGTCCTCTTAGTCTTTTCCTTCTATAGTACTTTTTCTTCGATGAAATCTATTGTAGCACTCATAAAATAAAATAAAAATAAAAATAAAAATAAAAAAATTTGGAAGATCCACAGCGCGCACACCTGTGCACCGACTACCCTCCCTAGATATTTCCTTCAACGGAGTGTGGAGAGGAGTGAGAGAGTATTGACATACATGAGAAAGGAGTCGCCCTAACAAAATAATATATTTGTCATATTTAAATATTTAGATTTTTACAAACTAAAATATATATTTTTTTATGTAACTGTTCTTGATGAGTTTGAATGAGCGCAATGCATATGTGGTTGATGAAAATTCCAGATTGGCTCATGATCACTTTGAGGATGTTACAACTTTTGATATAATATATAGGATGAATAAATACAATGTGTCATTTCTTTTATTTGTTGGAGCAAACTATCATGACCATTCGATATTATTTGAATGATTATTTTTGAATGAATATTTCAAACTTTTCAATCTATAGGAGGGAGACATTTTATATCTATAATAATTGACCAAGGCCTAGCCATGAAGAAAGTGACAGTACAAAGTTTCAACATCAATTTTGTGAATAGTATATTTTACAGAAAGTTAGGAAGAACATGGGTCATGTACACTAAATATAACATTTCTTTCAAAATTGAAGACTATGTAAACAATTCACTAACAATTGAAAAGTTTGAAGTATCCTGAGAATCACTAATCAGCAAATATGTTTGAAGGGAAATGACAATATGCAACACCTTATGAATTTAGTCTTAATGGTTCTTGTTTACTTTTTTGATAACAATAGACAATATCAAATACCCTTCATGCATCACTTAAAGAAGCTGCACTAGTTGAGGTAGAGAAATACATGATCCCAAAATTGCATTTAAGGTAATGATACAGTCATATTTTTTTTAAAAAAAAAAGCTTGTAGCTTGATTGCCTTCTCTCAGTGTGTGACAAAATTTAACTAGTTTAGACACCAACAAAGATTTAATTCCCCAAAGAAGGAGATAAAAACAAGAATTGTTGGAGTCTTCCTTTAACCAGTTAATCCATATCATTGAATCACCTTCCCAAAAAAAAGCTCCATAGCTTTAGAGATACCAAGCCATGCTATATTCAATTCAGTATTGAGTAAGGATGAGATGAACAAAGCCATTGAAGTTGACTTTAAGATGACTTAAGTTATAAGGGTTGCTAGGATATTTTAAGATGACTTGGTTAGGGATGTAGATTCCCTCAAATCATAAGTGACACAGACCCAGTTGCCAAGTTCATACGTATAATCAATTTTTATTACTCTATGGTACCCTATTGCCAAACCATTTGCATGACAAAGAATTACTAAAAGCGAAGTTTTGGTACTTTGGAATAGCTCCATATTTTTACTATCCAAATTAACCAAAGAACATAGACTAGGAGTGATTGAGAAAATAAGGTTCTATAAGACATCACTTATCATAGGAGGAAGTGTCTAACTTACTAGATTGCCAGCATATGGATAACGAGATTGTCCTCAATCAGATTGCAAGCAACTTTAGCTTTGGACTTTAGCTTCCTCCTATGTACCATCCAGAGATTATAGACACTAGTAGGTAATTTACTTATTCTAAGATCGATCTTGAGGAGGAGTATTTGGTGAATAAATAATACATAAACTCATAATTAGCTCCACAGAAAACACTAGTCAATAGATTGAAAGAGTAGATTTGGAGTGAGCTTCACTCAAGTTGTGCCTTTGTAAGGTATAACCTCTATCTTTGATTAATTTCATTAAGATGTTGTTGAATTGCATTTTATTATGATTTGTACGAAGTCGATGTACCTTAAAATATTACTTGACCTAATCCAAACTTATAGACATGTGGTATGAGTCCCAACATAAACTTATGAAATTTTCATATCCAAGTATGAGCCTTGCTTGAGCTTGACCTAAGCCAGTCATTTATTGCTAGAATATGAATTTGAAATTTATAAATAATACAACAGAGAATTAGATTTTGACTTATCCAATAAGTATTGCCTAGTTTTTAACAAAATACATTAATTATATCTTGATACCCAATCATGAGTGAATAGTTTTAAAATAATAATGAGAATTGAGGTTCTCAATTAATAGTATTCACTTGACTGACCATTTTTAGATCCATTATTCCATCTAGTCTCTAAAGTTTCATCCAATATGAACTTAAACTTATAATGTTCCAAGCCCACCTGCTAGCCCAATTACCTTCCTTAGTGGATCGAATCCATGTAGTTTAATTAAAACTTGAATGAAAATTAATGGATAGCAACTGGACTTGAGTTATAAGCACATAATACATTTCTTTTCTATTCAATGTGGAATTAAATTTGGAGTATCACAATCTTCCCTCCTTATAATGCAATGTTCCTTGTCGCACGATACAAGCTTAACCAAAATCTATCTCTAGGTGAAGTTGTTGTATTGTAAGGGTGCCTTCATGCCATGGCGGGACTCTACTACCGTTCTATAGGTAGCTCTTTTCTTATGCCCACTAACTTTTGCATACTTGGGCATCTGCTGACTCAAGTAACTTCATTAATAGATTGGAATTATGTAGCCTAAAGTTGTTAAAACCGAACCGAACCAGCCGATTGAACCGGTTGAATCAGGACCTAAAGGCCAAGCCGATCCGATTCTAACATAAAACCAGATATGTAAAAGATCCAAAATAACCCGGTCAACCCGTTCGGTTCACTCTTGAACCGGTCAACTCTGTCTGAACAGGGTCATGGGTTTATCAATGTCGTTTCAAATTTTTTTGTCTTTGGCGTTTCAAATTTCTGAGAGTTTATGTTAACTTTTTTTTTCATTAGGATGCTCCCAAGTTTTATGAAAAAAAAAAGGAGAGCATGTAAAGGAGAGCATTGATGAGAGAAGCATAAAAAATTTTTATGGGAATCAAGATGGAAAGTAGAGACATAAAAAGAAAATGATGAAAATAAAGGAAACTTGGATAGAAATTTTCTTTAAATTTTTTTTTTGAGAAAAAGTTAAATCAAACTAAATGGGTATGCAGATTGAAAGTAAGCAAATTTTAGAATTAAATAAGATACAAAAAAAGATTTTTTTTTAAAAAAAGAAGATTATAAAGATTAGTATTCATATGTTCATTTTATTAAAAAATAATTTTTATTAATATAAATATATTTTTATATTAAAATAATTGATCGATGGTTCAACCGGTGATCCGATGGTTGAACCAATGACCCGGTGACCCAAGCCCTTGGTCGGGTCAATGTTCGGGCTGGATCTGACAACTATGCTAAAAACTCAAGTATAAATTAATATATAGCAAGCAAACTTGAGTTATAAGCAGATAACACTCTTTTTGTTTTTCATTCAATATAAAATTAAATTTGAGGTATCACAAATCGATTACATTCAACCCTAGCAAACTCGAACCCAACCTAGTTCTTGGATGTAAATGTCCACACCCCAACCTGCTGAGAGGTCCAGAATCAAGCTACAATTTACTTGAACTTAACTGTACCCAATAGCACCCCCTAGTTAACACTACGGAGAGCCTTTTTCATGCTTGCCTCCACAAAATAATTAATGATCCGTTTGACTTCTCTAAATTCAGTCAAGTTGAATTGTTTGTTTTGAAGAAATACTTTCCAATAATCACCTCCATCCAAACATTTCTAAAAGCATTTCCTATGCATTGACTGTTCGCAGACGCGTGGTTTTGGCATCGTTAAACTTGCAGTTGAGCTTCAAGCTATGGCAAGTCTGAATTGGACCATCATATATAAACCCAACTTAATTAAAAACAAATGCAAACATTCATGATAATATAAGACCTCGCCATAAGTTAAATTGGAATTGATAGAACTTTGTGTATGTTCAAAGATGTTATAAGTCCACAGATCTGTGGATTTGAAGCATCTTATGACAAGATTGCTAGTCAAATGCTATTTCGAATGGAGTCTCACTCCATCCCTCCCCCGCCCCAACAAAAAAAAAAAAGAATAATCTAATTAGACTATGTTTAAGGTTTAATTATACAATGAATGATATGTAGTCAATCTTAACTAATTTGAGATTAAAATTTTATTATTATTGTTGTTTTCTTTACATAGGCAAGTGAAAGTTGTAATATATGTGAAATTTGTGGGCTTCGGGCAGTTGGTCAAGGATTTACTTCGGAGAGTCTGTCTGTCCTGGTCCTGCTTTTCTTTTCATGATCTTAAGAACATTGAGGCCAGTGAATCTTTTTTTCCAACACAAGGTGAGGACATGCCTGAATGCATAAATTTTTTTATTTAATTTACTTTTTCTAGTTGGCTTTTTTTTTTTTTTTTTTTTCAGCTGATGCATGGATTATAGGCCTTCTTTTAGCCTCTTCGGGCTGCTCAGAGCTTTTCCACACAAGATGACAATCCAAATCCGTCCAAATTTCAAAAGCTTACATCCAAGCATAGGAATGCAAATTTATGCTAAAATATACTTTGATCTACAAATTTCCATCTAAAATTTATTTTGATTTTTGAATATTTATTCATTATAATTCAGTCCCTTATGTTTTAAGAATATTTGTAAACCTAAACTAACATATAAGAGAAATGATAGGAGTAGCCCCAATTAAAGATAAAATAAGAGAAAATTGATTGTGATTGTTTGGACATATACAACGTAGACCTTTAGATGCTCCGGTTAGAAAAAGTGATCTTTTAACAATTCATGGTAAGAATAGAGGTAGAGATAGAACTAAACTAACATGGATGAAAATAATTAAAAAATATAACTAATTGTAATTTGAATATCGACTTGGTCCTGAATAAAGCAGAATGGAGGAAGCAGATTCATGTATCCAACCCCATGTAGTTGGGAGAAAAGGCTTAGATGAGTTGAGTTGAGATGCTTTAAGAATATTGCATATTACATTGGATCAGTTAAAATTAATGAAATAGTTGATATGTCATCCTATACCAGTAAATTGGTATCTAACTTGTAGCAAGACTTAGGGTGACATATCAGCTATTATACCGGTTTTAAATAGTCTCATCTAGCAAGGTATCAAGAATGTAAGATTTTAAAAAAAGAGGGACTGAATCCTTACAATCAGAATGTAAATTTTGATGAATCAATTTACCAGAAGGCTGGTAGTGATGCAGGAGTTGTAATTAGAGATCATATGGGATGGATTCTTTTAACTTTTTTATAATCCTCTTTCTATTTCTGTGGCACAATTTGCTGAGATGTGCGCTGGTTGATAATTGGTATGAAGAGAACAAACAAAGATTGCAAGGCTCAGATATTATTTTAAAAGATTATTCTTTCATGGTAATAGTTTGGATTCATAGAAAAATAAATCATCATCGTTCCGATCTGACAAATATGCAGTCTTTTTGTGCATTTACTCTAAATTTTAATTGTTTATATGTCTATTAAAAAAAAAAAGTTAAAACTAGCTGATCTCTTAGGTAGTGTTTGAAATAGAGGATAAGAGAGGATATCCAGGGATATCCTCTCTTATTTCCAAAAGCCATAACTATAAGGGATAGCAAGGAATAAAGTTAACCAAAGGGATAATTCATGGTTAACCATGGATATCCCCTCAATTTATTCCTTAGAAAATGCAGGAATAGCTGGTTATCCCTCCAAATAAGAGTAAAAAAAGGTTATCCTATGGATTTACCTTTTTGCATTTGATATGATCAATGGGATAACCAAGGGATATCCCTAGGATAACCCAGGGGATAAACTCTATCCGTACAGTTATCTATGGATAATATTTTTCCTATCAAATGCTACCTTAGATAGTGTTTGATAGAAAAAATATTATCCATGGATAAGTGTACGGGATAGAGTTTATCCTGGCTATCCCTAGGGATATCCCTTGGCTATCCCATTGATCATATCAAATGCAAAAAGGTAAATCCATAGGATAATTTTTTTTACTCTTATTTGGAGGGATAACTAGCTATTCCTGCATTTTCTAGGGAATAAATTGAGGGGTAACCCATGGTTAACCATGGTTAACTATGAATTATCCCTTTGGTTAACTTTATTCTCAGCTATCCCTTATAGTTTGGCTTTTGGGAATAAGAAGGGATATCCAGGGGATATCCCCTCTTATTTCCTATTTCAAACACTACCTTTTAGACTGTGTTTGATATGAGGGATAAGGGAGTATATCCTCCGGATATCCCTTTTTATTCTAAAAGCTATAACTAGGGGGATAATTCTGAAAAAGTTTAACCCATGGTAAATAACCCATGTTTACCATGGGTTATCCTCTAAACTTATTCTCTAGGGACCCCAGAAATAACTAGAGTTTCCCTTGATGGCAAAGCTGTTATTTTAAAAGATGATTATCCCTTGAGCTATTCCCTGGATAAATGCTATCCTGTACACTTATCCAAGGAGATAGTTTTTTGTGAATCAAACACTATCTTAGTAAACTGGGTTACTAAGCGCCGGGTTTGAGGCATTTGGGATTCGCAGTCGATATGCCATCTCAGCTTAACCGACTGATCATGGCAAATGTCTGAGAAGAACTGATATAGAGTTTGATGATCAAAGTAAATTTTGAGTGAACGTTTGAGGATGAAGAGTTGTATATTCTCGATCGCCTAGAATATATTAAAGTTCAGAGGCCGAGGGACTCAACCACACCCACTTGCAACGCTGCGATTCTTGCACAAACTTAGGCATTTGTCCCCTTAAATCATCATCGGTACCTCGGTCGCGTTGCATCGCCTCCTAAGAAGAATCTTCTGAAGACGAGCACACACGTACCTCTTTGGTCATGCTAAAAATATCCTCTTTTAATTTGTAAGGTCCCACACCAACACCAACCAGTCAACGCGGGCATAGGAGTACCAAATACCAATATAACTCTCGGAGTGTGAGGTCTCGTCGGGCCAGGTGCGCCGGCCGGTAGACGACGAGGTCGACGACTTCTTCCATGGCTCCGGCGTCCAGAAAAATCCCTTCCAGCCAAAGCTACGTTATCCGTAGACTTAGAGCTCCGTCAAAGTCTGAAGGATGGAAACAAATTAGATTTCATGCATGGTTGTCCTAAATCCAAGGTCATTCACCAGTAACTTCCGCCGGAGCTGAAGCTTGACTAATATAATTAGCATGCATTATTGGTAGAGAAATAGATGAAGAGGACTGTGGATGCCAGACAAAAAAAAAAAGCTCAATAATTCTCCATCCCTATTTTTCCAAAGGGTGGCCGCAAATTTCCAGCCAATGATTTTTAAACTGCTTGTGTGGCAGGGATGCTTATCATTTTTTCATTTATCATCCAGCACTTGTGCAATCCAATTGCAGGGTGCTAAATCCTTATTGTTCCGAAATTCATTTATGGTTGTGAAAGAACAAGAATGAGATATATTTTTTTTATAATAATGCTCTTAACTTAATTTAGATACTAAGAATGGCTCAATTCAACTCAGCTCAACTTGTCTAAACCTTTTTTTTTTCAGCTATATGGGGTCGGCTATATGAATATGCTTTCTTCATTCTACCTCTATCTCTATCTTTACTAGAGATAGATACTATGAATGACTATTGCCCTAAAAAATTCATAAATATGTTTGCATCTGGTTCACCTAGTATGTCCAAAATTTGAAGCCTCAATAGTATGGAATCGACTATAAAATTCATTTCTTGGTGACTCTTTCAATCACAATATATTAATGTAGATTTTGATGGTTTAATACACCCAATAATATTTACAAGAGGAATACTAGTAAGAGAGCATAGAGAAAAGATTTTTTTTATATATATAAATATTAGTCGTTCCTCTAAAAACCTCATCAATCCTTACTATAAAGCTGCCACAGGTCTGGCTTGGATTAAGAACAGTCATGGATTTGAGTCAAAATTCAAGAATTATTCTGAAGGATCATTCTTGACTATAGTATCATGGATTAATAACCAATCAAATTATGAACATCTTTTCCTAAGGAACATTCATTACGTTATCACTTCTAATCAGTGGATTAAATATTCAGATATTTATAAAGAGATAAATTAGATAGCAGATTTTCTAATAAATTAGACTGCATCATAGAGAGAATGCCTATTAAACTACAGCCTTATTTTCATAATTTACATAACTTGCTTTCATTCGTCTTCTACATGAGATCCTAGGCGTTCTTCTTTATAGCTTTTTTAAATATTAATTATCTATCAATATGAGGTCGGTCGTTTTATCTTTCTACCCTTCTATAACGCTCGGTGAATCTTATAAATTGGGCAATAGGTGGTCAATCTGCAAACTTTGTTTTGCAATTCTGCTTCGATCACGCCAACACTTCTTATAATAATATATCTAAGAAAGAAAGCTCGGCGAAAATATTGATGTAGATGTTATTTCATAAATTATTTGTTGCTAGAAAATGAGAGAGATGCTTTAATATCAAGAAAAATACAAATATAGGATTTTATAAACCCCTTAGATTAGGCAATAAAATTGCAGAACACCATGCCCATTTATTTATGCTTTTTCTTCCCTTTTTATTTTTGGATGGGTGTGTTAGTAAATAGACATATAGACAATGCATGACAAAGTAATGGTTGCCCAATACAACAGTTTGCATTTTTGTCTTTTTGATTTCTTAAATTCAAATGATGTCACTCTCCTCCAAGATAAACACAATGAACATTATTTTGTCTTTTGCACAACTTCAAAGATCCTGACTCCTAATCCTTTTCCTCTAAAAATTCTTTTCACATTAGCCCTACAACCAAAAGACGTAAGCCTTTATTTTAACATGACTTTTGCTACTATACTTTGTCTGCATTAATGATGTTGTAATTTATAAGAAGTTCAAAAATATAAGGCATTAGATAAACAGCATGAAAAGGTTTAAATGTAGTCTTAAATGGATGAAAGTAAAACTATTTTTTAAAGAAAAAATATTAAGAAAGCACCACAAAGGCCTTTTAACATACATGAACTAAGTACTCAAGTAGATTTGTAAAGAAGGTTTATCAAATTATGTATCATTTTATGACTACTCCGGTTATGATAACTAAGGGTGTGTTACCACATAAAGTAATTGATGCTTGCGTAATATTATAGTTAACTAGATGTTAAGTAATTGCAACATATCGAAGATTACTTTTCACAATGATAATTATATTTTGATTTAATGAATGGAATCTTCATTTTATGAAAGAGTAAAACTCTCTTAGTCAAATCTCTCTCTCTCTCTCTCTCTCTCTAAAGGTGTTTTCCATCAAATATGTCACTCATACAAAGTTACATGTTCAAGATCCATGAGGTTAAGTAGAGAACAGAGATGTTTGTTTAATTATACAAAACTTATATTGTGAATTGTAGTAACAGTATGATAAAAGTTTAAATACTCATCATGGAATCGAATTCTCTTTGCCTATATATATATATATATATATATATATATATATATATATATATATATATATATATATATATATATATATGTATATATGTATATATGTATATGTATGTATGTATGTATGTATGTATTATGCATCTCTTAAACATTTAATTTAAATTTTATTTAATTTATTATTTACTATTTAAGTTTTTTTATACTTCATCATTTGGCATCTTGTATTTTAAAGTAACCAATGAGATTCCTTGTCCATTTGTCTTAAGTGCCCCGTGTTCTATGTTCTACTTTCTCTTACTCCCTTAAAAGGTTCTTATACTAATTGATGATGTTTAAAAATGTCCCATAAATCCCTCTGTTGCTGAGGGTTCCTATTTTCTAGCCTGGGGCAAGGGTGGCAGCGCAAGTGTGGATCCGGGTGGCATCCTTTCATCCTTGCAGACATGCAAGACAGTGTCCTCTGTAGGGATCGTGGTGGGTAGTCCCTACAAAAGACCCTTCGGTACCCAAGTGAGTGGAGACCTTTAGCATAAAAATAGGGAAGATGGTTCAAAAGGAGAGAAAGTGATGTTAGAAGAATGGCAATTGGTATGTGCATATGGGTTGCGGAATCTGAGAGAGATACCTAAGGGCTTCTGAGACGTTGTATTTGAATGCAACGGGTAAGGTAATCTGTTACCTGATTTTCAGGATGTAATTGAGGAATGCAAAGGAGGATAAGGCCAATTTTGATGTGTACCTTATCAGGGGGATTTTGAATCCCGCTGATCAGGAAGGAGATCATATTTGGCTTCCATTTTCGTTTGAGGGAGATCATGTTGAGATTTTTGCGATTTTGGTGATTTGCTTTCGAGATGTTTGGTGCGGCCCGAAGATCAGCGTGAGGGAGGGTCGTTTGGTCAATTGTCGTATGTAGAGATTTGGTATGTCGAGGCTCGTCAAGGACCGAGGTTCGATTGAGGAACAAGAGTCGGTCTGTTGAGGGTCAACCAGTCGAGGTTCAATTGAGGATAGAGAGTTAGGCAGCCGAGACTCGGCGTGGCGAGTCTCGAGCAAGGGCTAAGGGTGTAGTTCGGCGACTCCCCCCATTCAATCCACATGGGTCAATCAGCTGCAAGTTAAAGGTGGGCCCTACTAACTGTCCGCACCGGCCACTATATGCGAAAACTATTTTTCTTCGCATCACTTGTCCAACCACTCCTAGTCCGAAGTTTACTTTCGGGCTAAGGAAGTAGAGTTTCGGCCCCCTGCTTCACTAGTGCGGCATAATTTGGCTGACGTTACGTCTGGTGACACGATTATGATTGCTTAGGCTGCCAAATCAGGCAGGCTTTTGAATTTGATTAGAGGCAGCTGGTGGGGCAACACATGGTGAGATCGAAGATTGCAACACTTGAAACGAAAGGCCATGGCTGCTAGGGTCTCCTGCTAATAATGTTTCCTGCCTTTTCGTGTGGTGGTATAAAAAGGAAGAGAATGGTTTTTTTTTTTTTTTTTGAAATCTTTGGCCTTTTCCTTCTCATGAGATCAAGCATCCCTGGTTGGAGAAGGGTATGGCCAGCACCTCTTTTGCTCGTTTCGGAGACATGGAGCGCCCAACCTATGTAGCTTCGACAATGACTCTGGCAGATCTGGAGAGAATCTGCCACGAGTATGGGATCCCCAACGATATCAAACTACAAGTGCCGGGCCTCGAGCAAAGGGTTTTGGATCAACTAGAGTTTTGAGACTTTCTTCTACGAGGAGTGCTTCTGGGTAGGTCTCCGTCTTTCCCTCTATCCCATGGTGGAGGGGATTATGAAGGTTTACGGCCTCTGCCCCACGGCTGTAGCGCCAAACAGTTGGTGCTACATTGTGGGGTTTATCTCGATGTATTTGCTCGTGGGGGGTGATGGCGACAGTCCCCATGTTCCGAGCGTGTTACAACGTCGTCTTCCTCAAGAATGTCGCATGTTCCTATATCGGGCCACGGAGGTTTTTCAAGAGGATTTCGGAGGTTCTATCCTTGATATATGTTGGGGAGTGCGGAATACCCCCAAGATCACGGCTATAGCGTATATGAGTAATACAAAAATCTTTTACCGTTCTAATCTATGAGTATAAGATTATACCTTCAGACTTGAACGTTGGAACACTTCGATTTGATTGCTCGACCTCAACCTTTTAGCCTTCCGTCGTATTCCCGAAATACCTTCCTTCTCTCACAAGATGGTGGGATCTTTCGGCCGACCTAGGGTTTCTTGTTTTTCTTTTTTTTTTTCTCAAAAACGTTAACCCTAGCAACCAACTGAGAGGGTATTTATAGGGCTACAACAGGGACCAAATAGGCAAATATGAAAAGGACTTCCCATGTAATTAAATCTTCTAATCCTATCCCGGGTTAGGATTCAATTACGTAAATTATAATTCATTCCACTAAAGAATTATAATTGTACTCCTAATCACATTCGAATTTATATTTTCGAGCCTTAATATTAAATACTTATTATCTCCCCACGTTAAGATTACATATATCCACCAATTAAATTTAATTACTGACAATATAATTTAATTGGTTGTTATTATCCTTGAGACTTATCCACTTAACTTATTTGATGTATCAGATTCAAAATCCACTTGCAAGATTTGATACAATCAAAACTTATAAGCTTTCTCAAGGGGATATCATCAATCCAAATTAACAGGACATGAATTCCTTCAACTATTAATATTCACCATATATATAATGTTATTGCCCAACCCACTGAGTTAATTGACTCATCTAGAATCTCACTCTATGTGTAATCAAAGCAATAATCACTACATACACGTGTCTAGAAATAGAATTCGGATTAAGAGCATAAGTAATCATAATATTCATGAGTTTTAAATTATTTTATAAAGTCAGTATAAAATAATTAACTCAACTGGGTCCTATTCAATACACACAAAGTGTACTAGCACAAATAGTTAGAATAAACCATTCCCCGTAGTCAAGACAGACCTACTAAAAATTTGTGCTACAGTTCTACTGATGGTGTGTCCAATTCCATCAAAAATTGTGAACAATAAACTTGTATTCCAAAAGAACCGATGATCTAGTCTTCTGTGTGTAAGCCGTACTCTACACACTAAATCAAATACTCTTTGTAAATACTAGACACATGCACATATATATAGTAAATGGCACACATTGCTCAAAATGAATTCTCATTAAAATTTGTAAAGACATAACATAAAACATATCTTTTAGTCTATATCTCTATCAATCTCCCACTTAGACTCAAAGCAATGCTTGTACACATCTAACTCCCATGCCCTCTACATGTCTATCAAAAACTTTTGAAGTTAAACTCTTTGTAAAAGGATCTGCCAGGTTGTCCTCAGATGTAACCTTGGTCACCAACACGTTACCTCTTTGCACGATGTCACGTATCAGGTGATACTTACGCTCAATGTGTTTAGATTTCTTATGGGTCCTGGGTTCCTTCGAATTAGCAACTGCCCCACTATTATCACAATAAAGTGTAATAGGTAATTGCACTGAAGGTATCACACTAAGATCCAAAAGAAAGTTTCTTAGCCAAACAGCCTCTTTTGCAGCCTCAGATGCAGCCACATACTCAGCTTCCATGGTAGAGTCAGCAACACAAGTCTGCTTCACACTCCTCCAGCTAATTGCTCCACCACCCAAAGTGAACACATATCCCGAGGTTGATTTCCTAGATTCATTATCTGATTGGAAGTCCGAATCTGTATATCCTATAGGCACAAGACTATCTACTTGGTAAACTAACATATAATCTTTAGTCCTTTTCAGGAACTTAATTATATGTTTTACTACAGTCCAATGTTCTCGCCCAGGGTTAGACTGAAATCTACTAACCATGCCTATGGAAAAATAGATATCAGGTCTAGTACATAGCATAGCATACATTAGTCTTCCTACTGCAGAAGCATAAGGAACTGCCTTCATACTTTCTATCTCTTCAGGTGTCTTAAGACACTGATCCTTAGATAGAGAAATTCCATGCCTGAAAGGAAGAAATCTTTTCTTGGAATTATGCATACCAAAACGGGTGATAATTTTATCGATATAAGTGGCTTGAGATAAGCATATCATCCTTTGCTTGCGATCTCGCAAAAGCTTGATCCCTAGGATGTGACTTGCTTCTCTCAAGTCCTTCATATCAAATTGTCCAGATAACCATACCTTGACCGAAGATAACACTCCATATCGTTTCCAATAAGTAAGATGTCATCCACATATAGCACCAGAAACACCAAAGTTTTTTCATCACGCTTCTTGTACACACATGACTCGTCAGGACTTTGATCAAAACCATAAGATTTAATAGCTTGATCAAAACGAGTATTCCAAGATCTAGATGCCTGCTTAAGTCCATAAATGGACCTCTTAAGCTTGCACACCAAGTGCTCCTGGCCTTTTACTATAAAACCGTCTGGTTGCATCATGTAAATGCATTCGTCAAGATTTCCATTAAGGAAAGCTGTCTTGACATCCATTTGCCAAACTTCGTAATCGAAATGAGCTGCAATGGATAAGAGAATCCGGATAGACTTAAGCATAGCTACTGGTGAAAAGGTTTCCTCATAGTCGATCCCTTCTTTCTGAGTAAAACCTTTTGCAACTAGCCTAGCCTTGAAGGTTTCCACATTCCCGTCTGCTCCTCTCTTCTTCTTATAGATCCACTTGCATCTGATGGGTTTTACTCCCTCGGATGGTGTCACGCCCCAGACCCAAATATCGGGCTAGGGTGACAATCCGCCGCGTGCCGAGCACGCAAGGCGTCACAAAATTTTTCACACATAACACAATTATATATATAATCAAGCCAAATCATCACTGAAAACTAAAAGTTTTGGGTTACAAACCCTTACACACCACAATAATAAAGTTTGGGCATCAAGCCCTACACATAAGCAATATTGGGGTTACAACAAAATAATGGTCTTGATTTATTTAATAGAAGATCCATCACCCCAACCATCCATCTTCAACCTCGTGGCTCTGACAAAAACATTGTAAGATTTTTGTGAGCTTACACTCAGTAAGTAAGTCACGTTATACAATAAATCATAGCATAGCAATCAATAATCATATAAATGATCTGCATGCTTAAACATTCCACAAGTACTCAAACATGCAATGTAAGTAAACCCACTGTTTATACTCTCAATGGTAACTGTAAATGTGACCCACGGCCCTGCAATATCTCAATAGTGCACCAACAAGCATCCCCCTACTGAAAGGGTCCAGATACCAGGGTCACGCCATATCATAATCCACCAGAACACATACTCTATATGTGTGATGCTACCTCATAGAACCAAGCAGAACACGTCCTCTAGATGTGTGATGCCACCTCATAGAACCAAGCAGAACACATCCTCTAGATGTGTGATGCCATCTCGAACCCAAGCAGAACACATCCTCTAGATGTGTGATGGCATAAACAAGCAGAACACGTCCTCTAGACGTGTAGGTGGCATAAACAAGCAGAACACATCCTCTAGACGTGTAGGTGGCATAAACAAGCAGAACACGTCCTATAAACGTGTGTGTGGTATGACATGATAAAGGAGAACCGTAGCGACACATAACAGTACCTCACATCACATGCACTCATCATATCAATAACAACTATATACAGCATAAACAGTGGATTATACTTACTGAACAATTGCATGTAATATATCACATCAATGTCATAATAACTGCATCTCTCATGCATAGCATCCACACATGAAATCATAGCACATAAACAGCCATGTATTCATAATACTTACAATTTAGCCAATAACAATTTTTCATATCACAATTCACAATTTAAACATTCATATAAAGAATAATTTATTAAATACTGATAACTGGCTTACTTACCTCAGTACGCTATCCAACATGTATAAATCAGCTAGTCAGATGTCTGAGCACCTACAGGATCATTTACACAATTAATTTATTAGCAAAGAATATTAAAATGACCCTTAGAATTTCTACCCAAACTAGTTCATGGGCCCTACTTTGGGCTCGAATATCTCCCACTACACACACCCAATTGGGGAAGTAAAAATACCCCAAGAAACTAGAATTCACCAAGATTCTAGCCATATAATTATTTTTCTAATCCCGACCCGTTACGGGGCCCAAAATCCAGCCCAAAATCAGCTCACTACACGGCCCAAAAGGCCTGAACCGGCCGGCCCAGCCGGCCCGGTTCAAACCATCTCCCTCCCGATCCCCTGTTTCACCGAATATGGGATGAAAATCTAGCCAGCGGCCGGGGCCGCCGCCGGCCAAATTGAGGGCGGCCCGGCCACCGGTGGCCTGGCCAGAGCCGGCCGCCGCCGCGACCGACCGCGAAAATTCCTCTCTCTCCCTCAATTTCTCTCATTCTCTCTAACACATCCGCGCAGCACAGCACTATGCCGGCGGCACGGCCGGCCACCTTGGCCGGCCGGACCTCCACCGGACGCACGCCCGGCGCCGGTGGAGGCGACAGGCCAACGCTCGGGCCCGGCGAGGCGGCGAGCACGCCGCCGGGCCCGAACCAATTCGGCTTCCGCCACCGCGCGAGAGGAGGGCCAATTGGCCCTCTCTCTCCTCTCTCTCTCCACCACCACCCCGCCGGACGCCTCCTCCGGAGCCGGCGGAGTCGTCGGCCAAATCTCAGGCCTGGCAAGGCGGCGAGCACGCCGCCGGGCCTGAACCAAGGGGTCGACCGGGTTGATATCATCTCTTTGTCTCACGCTCTCTCTGTCTCATGATCTCTGTCTCTCTCTCCCACGCGCTCTCTCTCTCTCTCTCTCTGTGGATCCGGGATTACCTGGTGGAAACTGAAGCTGGGATGATGGAGGGAGTCCCCCCTCCATCACATATTTAATCCCCCCGTGCAACGCTTCGGTTTAAGAATCCGGGCAAACGAAGCGCTCAGCTAAAAACGAAGCGTTGCACTGCACAGTATCAGGACTGAACCTGGTTCACATGAACCGGGAATCGGGTACTACATCCTTCCCTCCTTATAAAATTTTGGCCTCGAAATTGGTATACTATAAATCTCAAAAGTCAACAATTTAAAACAGATAAATTACCTTCAAATAATTGTGGATACATCGATTTAATTACATCCTCCAGCTCCCAAGAAGCCTCAAAATCTAATCCTTGCGGTCCACGATACGCACAGGATGTTCCTCATATGATAAATCCTTCCTCAATTGAATAGGCTCATAAGCTATAACATGACTGGGGTCTGAAACATTTTTCCTCAGCATAGATACATGGAATACATTGTGAACACCAAATAAGATCGGGGCAGTGCTAAGCTGTATGCAATCTCCCCAACTCCATATCATAAGGAATACTACATCATCTCAGAACTTAATCCTTGCGGTCCACCATGTGCACAAAATGATCTTCATAGGTCAATTCTTTCTTAAGCTAAATTGGTTCAATTTCTAACACATAACGGGGGTTTGAAATATACCTTCTCAGTCATAAAGGTATGAAACACAATGAACACCCCAAAGAGTAATGAAGACAGTGCTAAGTTATAAGCCACCTCCTTTAATTTGATCAAAATCTCAAATGGCCCAATGTATTGTGGACTCAATTCACCTCTAAACACAAACCTCATTATATCATTGATTAGTAAAACTTTCAAATGATCTTCAACCTGAAATTTTAAATCTTTCTTTTTAACATCAACATAACTTTTCTATTGACTCAGAGCTACATACAGCTGCTTTAATTAACGATACATTTCATAGTTGCTACACCAGTTCAGTCCAAAATTGTCTCTCTCTCACCTCAACTCAATATGAAGGGAATCTACACCTTATATCATAGACAATTGAAATGAATCCATTTGAATGTTGGCTTGGTAATCAATAAATAAACAATTTCACTAAGGGTAAGAAGCTATACCAAGCACTTTCTAAATCCATCACACAAGCTCGCAGTATATCATTTAAAATCTAATTGGTTCCTGCAAATTATCCATCTATTTGAGGGTGGAAGCTGGATAGAAATTCCGCTTAATCCACAAAGCTTTATGAGGACATCATCAAATTAAAAGAGTGAAACAATTGGGTTCAGACTCAATTTACACAGTTTACCATTAAACCAAAAATAAATATTAACATTTAACCCACTAAAATTTCATCCTTGAAATTAAATGTCCACAAATTTTGTACCATTAAAGATACTCACTAGTAAACTTTTATTTCATTCCCAAGTACCCAAATGACATGTCCAACTTTCAAAATTAATTTAATCTTCCTACCAAATAAAATTTAAATTCCTTAAGAAGTATTTCTTTCCTGTCATCTTTTTTTTTTAATACCTTAACTTCTCAGAACACAATCATCAAATATCATAGAGTCCATCACATGTATTATGTTATCCATTCTTAAGGTTATTAAAACATCAGGTACTCTTAATTCCTTGATAAGACAGTTCTAAATTCTTGTGACTTAGATATAATATAGTTTTCTTCCAATGCTCTCTCAACTCATAAATAGTTGAATGTGCCACTAATCATTACGACACTTATTTCAGTCATCATAACATACTTGGTTTCACTCTTGAATACTTCAAGCTAACATCAATGAACATTATGCAATTATTTAGGATATCCTTCAAAATTATCATAATCAACTAATTTAATTTCTTTGAATAATATTGCCATCATTAATCACTGGTATAATTAATTTATCAATAATACCACTACAACCAATCAATTTCTCTTGAATAGGTCAGTATATCCTCAATAAATAATGCAATTTAAATGATTCAAATTCTTGAGTCGATTATTTCGATACCAATGCTTATCAAAATCATCTATAGATTATGCAATGTCTCATGCCATAACATGACCAACTAATTTAAACCCTTCATATAACTCAAAGTGACTTCACTAATCTAGCTCAGATGGATACAAGACTTATAAGGTCAATAAAGATTGAAAATGCACTTACCATCCAAAAGACATAATTGAAAATTATAGTAATCTCTCTATGACTTGAAAGTGATAATAGATGTACTCTTAACCATAATCCATAACTGATAATAATCAAAAATAAAATCACCTCCCTTCTATTTTCTTAATAATTATGCCACTTATGGCTGATTAATAAATTATCCATCCTGGAGAAAGATATCTACTTAGGAACTATGAAGAAAGGTACAATAAGTATGCACAATAATTAATGAATATATCTTGATTTAGAAATCTATTAACAGATGAAAATCCCTACAAATTCCTTATCAGTGGAGTTTATCTTATTCTCATTCTTGCTAAAATCTTTCACTTTCTACCATCAAATATTTGGTCATTTATAGCCAAAATCAGTTCTAAAGATTAAAAACTTAAACAGTAATTGCCTCAGAATTTAAAATTTTATAATCTTCCTAAATGATCCATCATGGTATAATATGCAGTCAACTATTTCATTAGCATCAATATCAACCATCTCCACATCTAGCAAATTAACAATCAGTTTTGAACATGCAATATCCATAATAAAAGTTCTCTTAATAAAATTTACTATATATACTTATCCATCCAGATTCAAATTCAGAAAGTACTCAATTGTGATTAATCAAAAACATGTAATTAACTATTTCATTCCCAAAATATCATCAATATTAATCATCCATATAACCAGCAGATTAGCTCATAATCTTAAACTTACAATATCAATAATGTAAGTTCCACTATTAAAAATTTATTATATCCACATTCAAATTCAGATTTAATACCTCAAAATCCATATATCAACTCAATTGCAATATGAACATAATGGTGTTATCTTAGTCATATTAGTCATCAATTGCAATTTTCCACTACTATGTTTATTCCATATATTCATCTATCTTTTATTGCATATCCAATTAAAATTTCATCTCCCATATTATTTAATGGTGCTACGAATCATTTCCAACAAGTTTAATGGAGCTAAAACCTCTAGAAGCCCCTTGACCTCCCCATTGATCAAGGCTACTAGCCAGGGAGCCCACATAATATCATTGGCTTGCGATGGTTCATTCTCAATTCCTATCAAACTTGTAATTCTTGATAAACTTTAAATTTCAAGCTTCCAAAGCATAATTCATGAAATTCCTTGAAAGTCATAATTGTCTTAATGTCATCCAAGTATTTTGCCTAGAGTGTCATTATGCATATGTCCCTAAGGTCATAACCTGGGTCCTGTGGGTTATGGGCCCACCACGCTTCCACTGCGCAACTCTGATGCTGCATGTTCTGCAAAGACTGCGCTATACTCGAGAGAGCTTGAAGCATCTCGAACTGGAATCGCTAGTGCTCAGCTCCTACTGGGTTGGCAGGGGTCGTACCTCCAGTAGTTCCTTGACCCACCGGCAGATCAGCATTACCGACCAGAGAGTCCTTCTCATACTGTTGGCTCCTAGTACGACGAGCCATAACTATATCCTGTTAAATTAGATGTGGTTAATATCATCATAAACTAATGTGTCAGGTGACTCTAAGTATAATGTCATCAAAATATGTTCTCTACGTGTTATCATGTCAATATGTCTATGTCCCTAGGGTCATAACCTAAGCTCTGATACCACAAAAGTTGTCACGCCCCAGACCCAAATATCGGGCTAGGGTGACAACCCGCCGCGTGCCGGGCACGCAAGGAGTCACAAAATTTTTCACACATAACACAATTATATATATAATCAAGCCAAATTATCACTGAATACTAAAAGTTTTGGGTTACAAACCCTTACACACCACAATAATAAAGTTTGGGCATCAAGCCCTACACATAAGCAATACTGGGGTTACAACAAAATAATGGTCTTGATTTATTTAATAGAAGATCCATCACCCCAACCATCCATCTTCAACCTCGTGGCTCTGACAAAAACATTGTAAGATTTTTGTGAGCTTACACTCAGTAAGTAAGTCACGTTATACAATAAATCATAGCATAGCAATCAATAAGCATATAAATGATCTGCATGCTTAAACATTCCACAAGTACTCAAACATGCAATGTAAGTAAACCCACTGTTTATACTCTCAATGGTAACTGTAAATGTGACCCACGGCCCTGCAATATCTTAATAGTGCACCAACAAGCATCCCCCTACTGAAAGGGTCCAGATACCAGGGTCACGCCATATCATAATCCACCAGAACACATACTCTATATGTGTGATGCCACCTCATAGAACCAAGCAGAACACGTCCTCTAGATGTGTGATGCCACCTCATAGAACCAAGCAGAACACATCCTCTAGATGTGTGATGTCATCTCGAACCCAAGCAGAACACATCCTCTAGATGTGTGATGGCATAAACAAGCAGAACACGTCCTCTAGACGTGTAGGTGGCATAAACAAGCAGAACACATCCTCTAGACGTGTAGGTGGCATAAACAAGCAGAACACGTCCTATAGACGTGTGTGTGGTATGACATGATAAAGGAGAACCGCAGCGATACATAACAGTACCTCACATCACATGCACTCATCATATCAATAACAACTATATACAGCATAAACAGTGGATTATACTTACTGAACAATTGCATATAATATATCACATCAATGTCATAATAACTACATCTCTCATGCATAGCATCCACACATGAAATCATAGCACATAAACAGCCATATATTCATAATACTTACAATTTAGCCAATACAATTTTTCATGTCACAATTCACAATTTAAACATCATATAAAGAATAATTTATTAAATACTGATAACTGACTTACTTACCTCAGTATGCTATCCAACATGTATAAATCAGCTAGTCAGATGTCTGAACATCTACAGGATCATTTACACAATTAATTTATTAGCAAAGAATATTAAAATGACCCTTAGAATTTCTATCCAAACTAGTTCATGGGCCCTACTTTGGGCTCGAATATCTCCCACTACACACACTCAATTGGAAAGTAAAAATACCCCAAGAAACTAGAATTCACCAAGATTCTAGCCATATAATTATTTTTCTAATCCCGGCCCGTTACGGGGCCCAAAATCCAGCCCAAAATCAGCTCACTGCATGGCCCAAAGGCCTGAACCGGCCGGCCCAGCCGGCCCGGTTCAAACCATTTCCCTCCCGATCCCCTGTTTCACCGAACAGGGGACGGAAATCTAGCCGGCGGCCAGGGCCGCCGCCGGCCAAATTGATGGCAGCCCGGCCGCCGGTGGCCGGGCCAGAGCCGGCCGCGGCGGCGGCCGGCCGCCAAAATTCCTCTCTCTCCCTTAATTTCTTTCATTCTCTCTAACACATCCGCGCGGCACAGCACTGTGCCGGCGGCACGGCCGGCCACCTTGGCCGGCCGGACCTCCATCGGATGCACGCTCGGCGCCGGTGGAGGCGACAGGCCAATGCTCGGGCCCGGCGAGGCAGCGAGCACGCCGCCGGGCCCGAACTAACCGGCGGAAGCCGGAGCCACCGCGCGAGAGGAGGGCCAATTGGCCCTCTCTCTCCTCTCTCTCTCCACCACCACCCCGCCGGACGCCTCCTCCGGCGCCGGCGGAGTCGTCGGCCAAATCTCAGGCCCAGCGAGGCGGCGAGCACGCCGCCGGGCCTGAACCAAGGGGTCGACCGGGTTGATATCATCTCTCTGTCTCACGCTCTCTCTGTCTCACGATCTCTGTCTCTCTCTCCCACACTCTCTCTCTCTCTCTCTCTCTCTGTGGATCCGGGATTACCTGGTGGAAACTTAAGCCGGGATGATGGAGGGAGTCCCCCCTCCATCACATATTTAATCCCCCCGTGCAACGCTTCGGTTTAAGAATCCGGGCAAACGAAGCGTTCAGCTAAAAACGAAGCGTTGCACTGCACAGTATCAGGCCTGAACCTGGTTCACACGAACTGGGAACCGGGTACTACAGGTGGTTCTACAAGATTCCAGACCTGATTAAAGTGCATAGACTCTATCTTTGATTTCATAGCATTTTGCCAAAGAGTTGCATCTTTATCCTGTAATGCTTCATTGTAGCTACTGGGTTTAGTATCCAGTTCATCAGAGATTCTGTCATATGACTCTCCAAGGAACGTATACCGTTTAGGTGTATTTACAACCCTCCCACTACGATGAGGCACAACCTGATTGTATGTGCTTGTAGTAATACGATCTGACTCTGATCCTTGTGCTCCATCAACCTGCACTGGTTCTACAACTGGTGCATTAATGGTATCCTTTTGTATCAGTTCAGGATCAGTTCGTGTTACTATACTTCTCCCACTACGAATAGTTATTGGGAAGTTTGGGAACCTACTTTCTTGTGGTGTTTCTGCTTGTACTATTGGTATTAAAGGAGCCTGTCTAGTTTTATCGCCTCTCAACTCTTCTAGAGCAATTTTACTTCTGGGTTTGTGGTCTATAATATAGTCCTCCTCCAAGAATCGAGCATTGGTGCTAACAATGACCTTCTGATCCTTAGGACAATAAAATAAACCACCTTTTGTTCCTTTAGGATATCCAACAAAGAAGCATACATCTGTCCTTGATTCCAACTTATCTGGTTTACCTTTTAGTACATGTGCTGGACAACCCCAAACCCGAACATATCTTAGACTAGGCTTGCGCCCAGTCCACAGTTCTGTGGGTGTCTTAGGTACTGACTTAGATGGAACCAAGTTAAGAATATATGCAGCTGTCTCTAATGCATATCCCCAAAACGAAATAGGTAAGTCTGAATAACTCATCATAGATCTAACCATATCCATAAGAGTCCTATTCCTTCTTTCAGCTACACCATTCTGCTGTGGCGTACTAGGCGCAGACAACTGGGATTCAATCCCAGCATCTAATAAGTAATCTGTGAACTCCCCTAAGAGGTACTCGCCACCACGATCGGATCGTAGTGTCTTGATATTTTTACCATGACAGTTCTCCGTTTCTGCCTTAAAAATTTTAAATTTTTCAAAGCATTCAGACTTACGGCGCATCAGATAAATATACCCATATCTTAAGTAATCATCAATAAAAGTGACAAAGTACTCAAAACCACCTCTAGCTTGGATGTTCATTGGGCCACACAAATCAGAGTGAACCAATTCTAATATCTCCTTAGCTCTATTGCCTTTGGCCGAGAATGGCTGCTTGGTCATCTTTCCTTCTAAGCAAGATTCACAGACCGGTAGTACCTCTACTTCCAATGAACCTAATGGTCCATCTTGAACCAGTCTAGAAATCCGTCTTAGATTTATATGACCTAGGCGCAAGTGCCAAAGATAAGTTTGATTCATTTCAGAAGGATGTTTTCTCTTACATGGTCTATTATTGTTATTCACTTCATTTAGTTGCACAGTAGGAGAAACAGGATTAATAATATAAAGACCATCCACCAATGTACCAGAACAGATAAAATGTTTATTTTTCTTAATAACAACAGAGTCATTAAAATAAACTGAATATCCATCATCAAACAACTTAGAAACTGAAATTAAATTCCTTCTAATTGAAGGTACAAAAAAAAATAGTCTTTTAATATTAAAATTCTATTTCTACTAAAAGAAAAGCTAAAATCTTTCACTGCAACTACTGACACTCTCGTGCCATCTCCCAGAAATATGTAAATCTCCCCATCACTTAGCTGTCGGGTCTGGGTCTGCTGGAACCCCTGCAAAGAATTGCAAACATGATTAGTTGCTCCCATATCTACACACCAGCCACTGGTAGATAACAGCACTAAACAAGTTTCAACTACAAGTGAATGAGATATACCTCTAGCCTGTTTCCTGGCAAGCCAAAATGGACATTGCTGCTTCCAGTGACCTGGCTGCTTGCAGACGAAGCACTTTCCTTCTTTTTTATTTCCCCATTGGGCTGTGGGGCCTGATGCTGTTTCTTTTTCTGAACCTTTTTCTTCTTCTTAGCATGAGACTTCGAAGAAGAACCTTTTTCAGTAACCATAGCAACTGCAGGCTTGATAATGAAACTCTCTGCTACCTGAAGTTCTTTAAGTAGCTCTGCCAATGAAAAATTCATTTTGTTCATGGTGTAATTTAGGCAGAACTACTTAAAAGAATCAGGTAGGGACTGGAGAATGATATCAACTTGGGTTTCCCCATCCATCTCTGCTCCAAGGATCTCCAGTTCATTCAGAAGGCTAATCATCTTTAGAACATGATCCCTGACAGGAGTTCCTTCAGCCATATTAGTGTTCATCAGTTCTTTCATCGCAGTCTGCCTAGCTGCACGACTCTGATCCCCAAACATTTCTTTGAGGTTGAACATCATGTCATAGGCAGAGGGCATAGATTGATGCTGATGTTGCAGAACATTTGACATAGATGCCAATAGTAACACCGCGCCATCTCATCAGCCTTAACCCACTTACGGTAAGCTTGGGACTCCTCATCTGAAGCCCCTTCACCGGGCTCTGCGAGACAGACCTGAGTGAGCACATACTTGTACCCTTCTGCAGTTAACACTATATCCAGGTTTCTTTTCCAATCAATGTAATTAGGACCAGTCAATTTATTTTCTTTGAGTATCACAGCAAGTGGATTGAAAGAAGACATTTTAATCCTGAGAATCATTCATACATCAAATAAGATATAATGAGCAATAAACTTTAAATTCAAAATTATAAGTAGGGCCCCTCAACCACTACATAATAATAGAATTCGCCAGCAACCTAGTACATTTTGAATAGTATGCCTCGATGGGAGGACGTCTACTGCTCATCATTTGTCTAGACAAATAAAACCTATTAATTTTACTATCTAGGTAAAAGGTAACATACCAAGTAAAATTAATTAGCTGGCTAACTTTGGTCATATAAATATTTGTAGTGACTCCGATGGGAAGGATACCAATATTTATACCAAAGTGTATACCATCACTCAATGCTAGATCCATTGTCCCATGGTGGATCCCTCAGATGGAGAGGTAATCCAACATTAACAACTACCAGGAATTATTCTTGGTGAGCTGGCAATCAATTTCATCCTATGGGGAGGAAAGCACTAATGCTAACACATAAATTAACTACCTCACCAATAAACAAGTGATGAGACCATGGGATTTAAATGTGATTAATTCCCTCTCCCACTTAGTTATTTAAACAATATTTTGAGGGTTATAATACTTGTGTTTGATTATCTTATAAATTCAAAACAGCAAGTGATTATCCAATTAACCATGTTCTCCTAGTTATAGACATAAGAACAAAAGGATAAACAATCAAGCAAGTATGCAACATAACCAATATAAATAAGATAAATAAAATCCCTGTTATTATGGTCAAAATTTTCCACGCAGATGAAGATCTCTGTCGCACCATGATTGCTACTTTGCTCGACGATTTGCCGCTTCGCATACGGGGGTCTGGGGGCTGGCCCCCAGCGGGGATCGATGTTTTTGAATTTTCCTTTAGAATCGTGATCTGCAACGGATTTCCTTGGAATCTTATCTGCAACGGATGTTGCTTAGAATCCTATCATGCAATGGATTCTTCTTAGAATCCTATCATGCAACGGATTCTCCTTAGAATCCTATCATGCAAGGATTCTCCTTAGAATCCTATCTGCTTTTTGATCATATCCTGCAACCTGCAGCGGGTCTTCTTCCTCCATAGAGCCGCACCAGATTACAAAAATCCTATGCCTCCATATAGGAGTTCACATGCTACGTATTTACAATCATAAAGCTCTCAAAAAACCGGAGCATACATGCTATGAAATATTACAATGATCCTAGCCTCCTTAAAACCGGAGTTCACAAAACAGATCTAAGCAATATCAAATCAAAACACATACATTCATGTGACCATAATAACAGGATAGAAACCTGCAAAATAACGTTAGCAGCAAGCACGATCCATCCCACGCATGCATATTCCGATTAATGGAGAACATGACTGCATTATTCATATACAGTATCAGTCGTGGCTCTGATACCACTGTTGGGGAGTGCGGAATACCCCCAAGATCACAGCTATAGCGTATATGAGTAATACAAAAATCTTTTACCGTTCTAATCTATGAGTATAAGATTATACCTTCAGACTTGAACGTTGGAACACTTTGATTTGATTGCTCGACCTCAACCTTTTAGCCTTCCGCCGTATTCCCGAAATACCTTCCTTCTCTCACAAGATGGTGGGATCTCTCGGCCGACCTAGGGTTTCTTATTTTTTTTTTTCTCAAACGTTAACCCTAGCAACCAACTGAGAGGGTATTTATAGGGCTACAATAGGGACCAATAGGCAAATATGAAAAGGACTTCCCACATAATTAAATCTTCTAATCCTATCCCGGGTTAGGATTCAATACGTAAATTATAATTCATTCCACTAAAGAATTATAATTGTACTCCTAATCACATTCGAATTTATATTTTTGAGCCTTAATATTAAATACTTATTATCTCCCCGCGTTAAGATTACAGATATCCACCAATTAATTTAATTACTGACAATATAATTTAATTGACTGTTATTATCCTTGAGACTTATCCACTTAACTTATTTGATGTATCGGATTCAAATCCACTTGCAAGATTTGATACAATCAAAACTTATAAGCTTTCTCAAGGGGATATCATCAATCCAAATTAACAGGACGTGGATTCCTTCAACTATTAATATTCACCATATATATAATGTTATTGCCCAACCCACTGAGTTAATTGACTCATCTAGAATCTCACTCTATGTGTAATCAAAGCAATAATCACTACATACACGTGTCTAGAAATAGAATTCGGATTAAGAGCATAAGTAATCATAATATTCATGAGTTTTAAATTATTTTATAAAGTCAGTATAAAATAATTAACTCAACTGGGTCCTGTTCAATACATACAAAGTGTACTAGCACAAATAGTTAGAATAAACCATTCCCCGTAGTCAAGACAGACCTACTAAAAATTTGTGCTACAGTTCTACTGATGGTGTGTCTAATTCCATCTAAAATTGTGAACAATAAACTTGTATTTCAAAAGAACCGATGATCTAGTCTTCTGTGTGTAAGCCGTACTCTACACACTAGATCAAATACTCTTTGTAAATACTAGACACATGCACATATATATATAGTAAATGACACACATTGCTCAAAATGAATTCTCATTAAAATTTGTAAAGACATAATATAAAGCATATCTTTTAGTCTATATCTCTATCAATATCAGGATGAAAATCCTGCTTCTTCCTCGTCCGATGAGATGCTGAATACGGCTTCCACTGATTATGGATGAGCTTCCCCTGAGGAACCGAACAAAGCGTCAATGCTCTCGAAGCAAGAGAAAAGAGGACTTCGATGTCCTCTTCAGTGGCGAAAGTGCTTCCGATCGGGATTCTTCTGATCGAGGATGTGCTTTTTAACGCCGGCTTGAGCAGCATTGATCTTGGGGGTAAGTTCGTTCTCATCTTTCCTGACCTTCAGTTTATCTACCGGGGTGCGACTAACAACTTTGGTGCCGTATATTGCAGTAGCCAAGTTTGATCTTGGGGCCGAATGAGAGAGCTACTGGAATGCGGCTGGAGTAATTAAGAAGAGGGGCAAACAGCGGCCTCCTCCTGTCCTATCAATCCCCTCAAAGAAGAAGGCTAAGCTTGGGCCCAAGTCTGCCCACTTTCGAGCCTCGCTCAGCTATTATCGAGCTTTCGACAGAAAGGGCCAAGGCTCGGGTCTCCGAGTCCTCTCTAAGAGAGGGTGCTGACCTCGGACCTAAGAAAGAAAACACCGGGGATAGAGCAAGGCCCCGGTGCCAAAGGAAAAGGCACCGGGGGGACAGAGTACCAAAATAACTCTTTGTAAGGTCCCACACCAACACCGACCAGTCAACGCGGGCATATGAGTACCGATAATATATAACTCGAAGTTTGAGGTCTCGTCGGGCCAGGTGCCGCGGCCGGTTGACGACGAGGTCGACGGCTTCTTCCATGGCTCCGGCATCAAGAAAAATCCCTCCCCGCCTACGCTAGGTTATCCGTAGACTTAGAGCTCCGTCAAAGTCCGAAGGATGGAAATAAATTAGATTTCATGATTGTCCTAAATCCAAGGTCATTCACCAGTAACTTCCGCCGGAGCTGAAGCTTGACTAATATAATTAGCATGCATTATTTGGTAGAGAAATAGATGAAGAGGACTGCGGATGCCAGACAAAAAAAAAGCTCAATAATTCTCCATCCCTATTTTTCCAAAAGGGTGGCCGCAAATTTCCAGCCAATGATTTTTAAAACTGCTTGTGTGGCAGGGATGCTTATCATTTTTTCATTTATCATCCAGCACTTGTGCAATTCAATCGCAGGGTGCTAAATACTTGGCTGTGTTTAATAGCTTTTTGGCTATCTCTGAATAAATGTACAGGATAGCATTTATCCAGAGGATAGCTGAGAGGATAAGCACCTTTTTAAAATTACCACTCTGCCATCAAGAAATAATTTTAATTATTCCTGGATTTCCCAGGGAATAAGTTCAGGGGATAACCCATATTTAACCATGGGTTATCCCCTCTGTTTAAACTTTTTCAGCACTATCCCTTGTAGCTATAGCATTTGGGGATAAAAGGGATATCCCTCCTTATCCACCATATCAAACACAACCTTAGGTAGTGTTTGAAATAGGGGATAAGAGGGGATATCCAGAGGATATTCCTTCTTATTCCCAAAAGTCATAACTATAAGGGATAGCTGGGAATAAAGTTAACCAAAGGGATAATCCATGGTTAACCATGGGATATCCCTTCAATTTATTCCCTAGAAAATGCAGGAATAGCTTGTTATCCCTTCAAATAAGCGTAAAAAAAAGTTATCCTATGGATTTATCTTTTTGCATTTGATATGATCAATGGGATAGCCAGGAGACAAACTCTATTCCGTACACTTATCCATGGATAATATTTTTTCTATCAAACACTACCTTATTGTTTCGAAATTCATTTATGGATATGAAAGAACAAGAATGAGATATATTTTTATAATAATGCTCTTAACCTAATTTAGATATTAATTAAGAATGGCTATTGCCCTACAAAATTCACAAATGTGTTTGCATCCAGTTCATCTAGTATGTCCAAAATTTGAAGGCTTAATAGTATGAAATCTACTATAAAGTTATTTCTTAGTGACCCTTTCAGTCACGATATATTATGATAAACTTTGATGGTTTAATACACCCAATAATATTTACAATAGGATATTGGTAAGAGAATATCGAGAAAAGATTATTCTTATATTAGCCATCCTTCTAACAACCTCATCAGTACTTACTAGAGAGCTAACAAAGGTCTGGTTTGGATCAAAAGCAATAATAGATTTGAATCAAAACTTAAAAATTATTCTGAAGGATCATTCTTTGACTATAATATCATGGATTAATAGCCAATCAAATTATGAACATCTTTTTCTAAGGGACATTCATTACGTTATCACTTCTAATCAGTGGGTTAAATATTCGCATTTTTATAGAGAGATAAATTAGATAGCATACTTTCTAGTAAATTAGAGTACTGCATATCATAGAGGAAATGCCTATTGAACTACATCTTTATTTTCATAATTTACATAAATTGCTTTCATTCATTTTCAACATGAGATCTTAGGGCATTCTTCTTCTTTATATTTTTTTACAAAATATTTTTATCCATCAATATGAGGTCGGTTGTTTTGTCTTTCTACCCTTCTATATATAACGCTCGGTGAATCTTATAAATTAGGCAATAGGTGGTCAAGCTGCAAACCTTTTTTTGCAATGCTGCTTAGATCATGCCAACACTTATTGTTGAAAATACTGATGTAGACGTTACTTCATAAATTATTTGTTGCAAGAAAATGAGAGAGATGCTTTAATATCAAAAAAAATACAAATATAGGGTTTTATAAACCCCTTAGCTTAGGCAATAAAATTGCAGAACACCATGCCCATTTATTTATGCTTTTTCTTCCCTTTTTATTTTGGATGGATGTATTGGTAAATAGACATATAGAGTATAACAACTATAAAGTAATAGTTGCCCAATACAACAGCTTGCATTTTTTGTCTTCAATATGATTTCTTAAATTCAAATGCCACTCTCCTCCAAGATAAACACAATGAGCAATATTTTGTCTTTTGCACAACTTCAAAGCTCCTTACTCCTAATCCTTTTCCTCTGAAAATTCCTTTCATATTCAAATGCCACTCTCCTCCAAGATAAACACAATAAACAATATTTTGCCTTTCCCACAACTTCAAAGCTCCTTACTCCTAATCCTTTCCTTTGAAAATTCTTTTCAAATTAGCCCTACCACCAAAATGCGTAAGCATTTATTTTAACATGACTTTTGCTACTATACTTTTGACTGTATGGATGACATTGTAATTTACAAGAAGTTCAAAATATAAGGCATTAGATAACGGCATGAAAAGGTTTAAATGTAGTCTTAAATGGATGAAATTAAAACTAATTTTTAAAGAAAAAATATTAAGAAAGCACGGCAACAGAACTCTTTTAACATACATGAACTAAGTACTCAAGTCGATTCATAAAGAAGAATTATCAAATTGTGTATCATTTTATGAGTACTCTAGTTATGATAACTAAGGTGTGTTACCACATAAAGTAATTGATGATTGCATAATACAATAGTTCACTGGATGTTAAGTAATTGCAACATGCCAAAGATTACTATTCATAATGATAATTATATTTTGATTTAATGAATGGAATCTTCATTTTATGAAGAGTAAAACTCTCTTAATCAAATCTCTCTCTCTCTCTCTCTCTCTAAAGGTATTTTCCATCAAATATGTCACTCATACAAAGTTACATGTTCAAGACCTATGAGGTTAAGTAGAGCATGTTGTAGATCTATGAGGTTAAGTAGAGAATAGAGATGTCTATTTAATTATAGAAAAATTATGGTGGATTGTAATGATAGTATGATAAACGTTTAAATACATATTATGGAAGCGAATTCTCTTTGTCTATATATATACACATATGCATATATATAGATACATACATACATACAAACACACACATATGTATTGCATCTCTTAAACATTTAAATTAAATTTTATTTAATTTATTATTTACTATTTAAGAATTTTGTATTTCATCACTTGGCATCTTGTATTTTAAAGTAACCAATGAGATTCCTTGTCCATTTGCCCCGTACTATGTTTTGCTTTCTCTTATTGCCTTAAAAGGTTCTTATACTAATTGATGATGTTTATAAATGCCCCATAAATCCCTCCATTCTTACAAATCTAAGATGAACAAAAAAAAAGAAAAAAATAGTACTATGATGCTGCTCTCAAAGTTTTCCTTATAACAAAAGCTGACATATAAAATATGTTTCAAAGAGGGTTTGATATTTATGTTCAAATAAAATTCTCACTCGCTAAATGATGAAAGGTAAATGCAAGGCAAGGAATAGAGATTGAAATACACAAAAATCAATTGTTGGATTCAAGATAAATAAAATTTTTAGCAAACAAAGAGTCACATTGAATTCAATTTACAATAAATCAAAAAGTATTAAGGGTGTCAACAGACTTAACCAATAAAAGCATTGGGTGTGATTCAACGGTCTGGTTCTAAGTCCCACAAACAATTGATTTTGGCTAAGTTCTAAATAAAAAAATAAAAAGAGAAAAAAATATATTAGAGAGAGAAGCAGGAAAATGATTTCTATAAGAAGGAATTTTTTTTTTCTTGTTCTCTTGGATATAAGATAAACGGAGAGATTGATTAGAAAGAGGAAACCAAAAAAAAAAAAGAGGACTTGAGAATGCATATATGAAGGAGATCTGAATGGATATAGATGAGCAAGTAGCTAATCCAGTGATTTTTAGAAGTAATCACATGGAAAAGTGGTTAGATTTTAATATTTTAATTTTTTTAGCTTACATAGAAATAGTATAAAAAACTTGTACCATAGCAATCATAAAAATATCTTTCTATATAATAAAAGAAAATAAATAGAAGACTCAAAATTGATGACACTGCTAACTTTACATATATTTACAATGAAACTATGGATGTCTGTTGAAATGATTGTTTAGTAGTGTAATCAATAAACAACAAATCCATGGAAATGAAATGTTCTAATCCAATTGGCTTCCAAAAAAACGAAAGGAAAAAATAAATCATGGAAAGGAAAATCCGTTTTATCTATGAAAAAGTAAATATTCATACGTTTGATTTGTTGAAAAGTCTGCTAGTTTGAGAAATGAAATTTTTTTAAAATATATTAGAGATAAAAAATCAAACTTTTTGCTGGCCACTATTTTCTTTTCAAACATAAATCTCGCTATAAATGAAGGAAATAAAATGGTTTATTCTTTAGAAAGTTGCAAGCCTTTGTTTCTTCCTCTCCGTTTTTTCTAACTCCTGACTCCTCACCTCTCTTCTTTCACTGGCGGATCGTTCAATGTCAAGCGTTAACGACAAAAATTTAAAATTAAAAACTTAACCAATTATATATATATATATATAATCCAAAAAGCAATATTGGAAAAGAGGGGAATATCTTGCAATTGAAAAAGCTGAAGATTTGCTTGAGAGCCGGCTAACATGGGAGCTTCTAGTTGCACAGACAAAATTTGCTCATATATTTCTTAATTTTTTAAAATAAATTTAATTTTTAAATTATTCCGTTGCCCTCCGCTTTAGTAAATCCTCTCTTTTCAATTCTCTTTTTTTTTTTTCGTTCCCTTCGATGATCCTTCTATTCATTCCGATAATCCTTTCAGTTTTTCTTTTTTTTTTGTTTGCTTCAACGGTCTCTATTTTTGGGCATCGATCCTTTTTTTTTTTTTTTTTTTACTTTAAAATGAAGATTCATCAAAGCGAACAAAAAAAAAAAAAAAAGGGTTGTTGAACCGTACCGAACCATTTTTGTGGTGCAAATAGAAGCTCCTGGCTACCGTTGGTCCCCTTCTCTGATCGCTTGGCAACCGAAGAACCCCCACCCAACAACCCACCCCACGTGTCCCCTCTCCCCACGTGCGCACGCCACAGGGATTCCGCACGGCTCGGCCCCTTCCCTCGTGTCAACTCTCTTTCCTACACCCACCTCGGGCCCGAACAATCTCATTCTTTTATTTCCCCCACTTCTTTGAACTTTGAAGGCAAAGTCTCTTCTCTTCTCTTCTCTTCGCCGATAGAAGAATAGGAGAGACGCCGGAACTTTAGACCCATGGGTCCGACCTTGTGCGATGGCAGCGACACCGACAGCACCTTCAGCGACTGCAACAGCGACCGCTCCGGCGAGTTCCCCTCCACCCCCGTCTCTTCCGCCAACGGCGGCGCCGCCCTCCACCGCCTTCTCATGTCCTGCGCCATCGACTACTCCGAAGAGGTCGTCTGTGGCCTCATCTCCGATTTAGAGTCCCCCTCCGCCCCAGTCGAAACCCAGCTCCACGCCGCCATGGCGCTCCGTCTCCTGGCCAAGCACAACGAGGAGAACCGCCTCAAGATCGCCCGCGCCGGCGCCGTCCGACCCCTCGTCGCCCTCCTCTCCCACCCGGACCCCCAGCTTCAGGAGCATGGCGTCACTGCGATCCTCAACCTCTCCCTCTGCCACGAGAACAAGGACCCGATCGCCGCCGCCGGAGCAATCCGCCCCCTCGTCCTCGCCCTCAAGACCGGCACGCCCGCCGCCCGCGAGAACGCCGCTATCGCCCTGCTCCGCCTCTCCGAGATCGAGGAGCACAAGATCGCTATCGGCCACTCCGGCGCGATCCCCCATCTAGTCCAGCTCCTCGAGACCGGCGGGCCGCGGGGGAAGAAGGACGCCTCGACGGCGCTCTACTTGCTGTGCTCCATCCGGGAGAACAAGATCCGTGCACTCAAGGAGGGGATCGTGCGGCCGCTGCTGGAGCTGATGGCTGATCCGGAGTCCGGGATGGTGGACAAGGCAGCGTACGTGCTGTACTCGCTGGTGGCGGTGGCGGAGGGCCGGTCGGCGGCGGTGGAGGACGGGGGAATCCCGGTGCTCGTTGAAATAGTCGAAGCCGGCACCCAGCGCCAGATGGAGATCGCGGCGATGACCCTCCTCGAGATCTGTGAGGAAAGCGTCGCCTACCGGACGATGGTGTCCCGCGAGGGCGCCATCCCGCCGCTTGTCGCCCTCTCTCAGTCCGGCAGCACCCGTAGCAAACGGAAGGTAACTCCTTAATTAATAATCGGGGAAAAAAAAAACACTTATACTTCATTATCGCTTTCCTAATTCTTCGATTCTGTTTTTTTTTTTTTTTTCTTTTTCGGTATGGAAATTACAGGCGGAGGCGTTGATTAAGCTATTACGGCAGCCAAGAACGGCTGGCAGCGGCGGCGGCGGCGGCGGCGACGCGGGGCGGGGATGAGGGGGGCCGGCGACTCGTTGCCTGCCACGTGGCGGGTTTTTGGGGATGAGATGATGGGTTACTTTGTGGTGCAGCTATGCGTCCCAGGGAGTGTACATTTTTAGAGCGCTAAGTTATTATTATTATTATTATTATTATCACGATAGGATTTAAAAAAAAAAGCTCAAGTGAGGTGATGATTGGTGTGTGAGGTTGTAAATAAAATAATTTGAGATATCCAACCATTCATCGTTGCTCCTTTGTCCTGAAATATTATTGTTATCGCTACTCATTGGACAATTGGAGAAGAAAAACAATTGGGTGAATTTATGTGGTGTTGGAGAATGGCATGAATCCTACGCCGTGCATACTTTATACTGCAAGTAGACTTGAATGGCTATGATTAAATTTTATTTTTTTTTAAAAAATGAAAGAATTATTAATGGGAATTGTTGATAAACTTTAAGCATCGGTCACGTTTAGGTCCTCTTTGTTCTAATTGGCTCAGAATATTTTTCAGTGACCGCTATTGGCCAATAGCTACAGAGGATCCCGTTTTGTTTTTTTTATGAGGTTGGGGAACTTGCCGTGGCTATCGTCCCACATTACCCTACCTTAGCCGTTACTTTGGGACTTCACGTCACCTTGACGTTTTTGAATCTTTAATTATTCCGTGAACTTTGGATCATTGGTTGAGATATATAGTGGGAAGTGAAGGCATAGGGAGGTTAATAAGATTCTTAACAACTTAGTGCCGCTAGTAATAAGCCAGGAACATAACTAGGATTCTTGTATACTTTTTTTTTACTCATCACTTACTCTAAGTTTATGCTTAAAAAGGAAATAAGGTAGCGTTTGAAATAGAAGATAAAGGGGGACCTGAATATTTCTTCTTATCTTCAAAAGTTATAACTATGAAGAAATATTTTTGAAAAAAGTTTAAATAGAGGGAATAATCCATGATTAACTATGGGTTATCTTCTAAACTTATTCCTTAGGCAGTGTTTGATATGGAGGATAAGAAAGGATATCCCCTGGATATCCCTTCTTATTCCCAAATGCTATAGCTAGAAGAGATAGATCTGAAAAAATTTAACCAGAGGGGATAACCCATGGTTAACCATGATTAACCATGGGTTATTCCTTGAACTTATTCTCTAGGGAACCTAGGAACAACTAAAGTTATCCCTTGATGGCAGACTTGTAATTTTAAAAAAATGCTTATTCCCTTAACTATTCCTATCCCGTACATTTATCCAGGGATAACTTTTGAGCTATCAAACACTACCTTAGGGAATCCAGGAATAACTAGAATTATCCTTTGATGGCAAAGTTGTAATTTTTTTAAAAAAATACTTATTTCATCAGCTATTTTCTGAATAAATGCTATCATGTATACTTATCCAGAAATAGCTTTTGAAGAGTTAAATACTATCTAAAAGGATAAATCCAAAGCTATAGTTATAAAGGATAAATCTGAAAAAGATTAACTCAAGAGGATAACATTTTAAAAATCAAACACTATCTAAAATTTCTCTCTATCTTATTCTTATTCTTGATTGATCTTAGGACAAGGTGGGCCTTGGTCGGCCGAGGGTGCGGAGGGCTGGGACAAGGGATTTTGTCACGTTTTAGATGGAGTGGAGAGGCGGAAAGGAGGAAAGATCCAAGGGAACGGCGCATGGGTTTTTGGTTCGAGAGTCTTGGGACTTATGGGTGGCATCGGGCATCACGCGCGTTGATTTTACGACAAAAAGGGTGGAGGGCTGGATGCCGGCGGTGAATTTGCCAGCAGATATTCTCACCTGTTTTCTTTCAGAGTGTTCTCATTCTTACAAAGTTAAAGCTTCAAATTATCCCAATTATAAAACCAAAAATCAGATCAAGTTCAACAATAAATACTATAATCAGCTTATGATCAACTTAAAAGCTCTATGCTAATTAATCTATATGGATAATGAGATGGGCGCGTACTTTATAAAGACTCATGACCTTATCCAAATATAGTAGCATTCTTTGCTTATATATAAATATTTAGGATTTTACAAGCGAAAGTATGGATTCTTGCATACCAAATGAATCCTAAAAATTATCATTGCAGAAAAGGATTTTTATGCTTTTTTTTTTTTTTTTGCTTTTTATTTGAGATTAAAAGGTAGTTCCATCATTACTATTTAGATTGGTTTAAGGTATGAATTTAAGATTTTCATTCAAAAAGTTAATTTTCATGAAGCATCGAGGAATAACATCGCTCAATGCAAGACTTGTAATTAAAAAGGGCATGACTACTATTCTAACGCTTAGCTCATATTATTTGTTACACTTGGGCTCTATGGCATGAGAAGGGCATCATGATCTTCATGTTGTTGAGGTTAACTTAGGAAATTTTAAAAGCAACAACTTTATGGATGTTTGATAGATGTGATATATGAAATGGTTATATTGCATAGATGGCTGCAGAATTGATTTTATGTTCTTGAGACTTTCTATTATTCATGGCACTATTTACATTCATTGTAAAAAAAATCTTACTAATTCCGTAGTGATTGATATCAACATTGGAAAATTTTAAAACATTATACAATAAATTAATGTAAAAGGTCTAACCTAAGTTCAACAAAGTTCAATCAAGTACCAAAAAAAAAAAAAAAAAAGTTCAATCAAGAAGTACTTGAAACTTTTTATCCTAAGGGTGATATATTCTTGTACTCTCTCATGTACTTGCAGCACCTCATGCAAGTGGAATAGGGATGATGGTCACAGCTCAGCAGATTCTTGTGAGACCCACGGATCCATTTATCCCATCCATGCATGTCGCTCTTCTATGGTTGTTGCATCTCAAGCGAGGGAACAAGACATGATGGCCTGCCTATATTTCACATCAATGGAAGAAGTGAAATCCTGGTTCACTCACTTGAACCATTAAACAGTTGCACCAAGGAGCCCTCTTGGTCTTCTCCTTCAAGAATACTTTTTCTCTGATGGGACCTGTCTTATTAGTTTATCTGGGGACAGTGGAAAAGAAAACAATGCCAACCACGAGCTTGCCATTGGTTTCAATTGTGGAACAGTAGATGGGATATTGATTGGTGGATGAATCCGTGCTGAGAATTAGAAAGGCATTCTTTTTTTTTTTTTTTCTTCTTCTTTTTTTGTCCTTGTTTGATAACGTTGACGTTGGAAGGCATCAGCTTAGTGATCCGATAGCTGCGGACCTAATGAATTCTCATTAAAGAGAACTCTTTCATGGTCATGAATGTATTCGGAACACGATGAATTACAACGATATACATCCACTTCTTTATGATATTTGATAGTTTTGTAGGATCTGATTGTTACCATAGTTCATCATGTATATTGAAAGACAAACTGTATGACTGATTGAATTGCCTTTTACGTAGCTCAACAGCACTTTGATTGAAGTTGAACTTAGAAAGATGAGATTTCATCTTTTTTATAAATATATTTTTTTTTATTTTTTAAATTATTCTTGCATCAGAGTTGTGTGACTGTCTGTAAAAAAAAAAAAAAAAAAAAAAAAAAAAAAATCTCAGCTTCTGTTCTATAGGCTCTGGCTGTGGCATTTGTTGACCCTCCTTTTGATTTGACAACTTGGGTTGCAATCATTCAACAACAGTAAAATTTTCATCCCAAATAAATTTTTTTTTTTTGAAGATTAATATTGAATTAAAGGATAGATCATATAACAACTTCAATCATCCAACTACAACAAAGATAGGGTGCAGGTTACAACTCTTTGTTTAGCGTCTAAATGTTCAAGTCCTAGGCAGTGCAAGTTTGAATATCTGGGCATAGTTAATTGTAGATTGGATAAACCAAGAAATAAATTAAATGAAAAATAAGAAATACATCTCGGCTCATGAGCCAAATTGTTAAAAGTCGTCCGGTACAGAGACTTGCAGTTTATATTGGTTTCGAGTCTCATCAAAAACGTACTATCTTAATAGTGTAAAGTTTTTGAATAAATTTTAATTGTTTCAATTCCTATAATTCTTATGGGATTTCTTTATCAACTGGGATTCTAATTCTTAATCTGGATGAACTATTCCTAATCCTAGGCCTATTATTGCCTGAATTTCTTTTAGTAATCTTCTTGCCCAGTGATCTTAATCTCTCCCTACCCCATCTAGGATATAATTACATGTATATATCCAATTATATAATGATTTTAATGCAATATAATCAAGTAACCTAACTATTATGTAATGTAATAATCATGTGTAAAATATATTGTTTTCGAAACCACAACTCTAACTTGAATGTATAAATAAACGCGAACACATACAGAGAGAGAGAGACTTTATGATAGTATCTGAACAGTAAAATTAATAATTTTATAATAATTTAATACTTTTGAGATATTAAATGATTTTTGATAGAATCAAATTAAATTAGTACCAAATTCGACATCATGCCACATGGGACGTAGCCTTTAGGCCATATATCACCATCATTTGTGATGACTGAATGGTATCAGAAGAGTTTGACGAGCGATTCCCCTACCCATTCTGCCTAACAAAATTATAGAGGAGACAGATGATGACCACTCCTATGTATATCCCTATGCCGAAAGTTTGGTCCGTAGTACATAGAACAGTCCCAACACTGATTAATCTTATTACCGCAATAAAATATGCCATCACCAAAGCTCACTTATAAGAAAAATATCATCTAAAGTTGAGAGAGTTCTTTTCTTTTCTTCTTTCCCTATCTCCCTCTATCCTTTAGATCTCACTTGATTGCAAGCTCCAGAACCTCAAAACTCTTTTTAACTTTTTGAAATAGAAAGGCTATACGGTTCTCACTTAACCCTCCCAATTCTTCTCCCTCTTTGAATTGAGCATCAAAAGACCTTAACCGAGCAGCCTTTGACACCCCTTACTCTCTCATTTTATCCTAATAGGAGTATTAGCCCAAGTATAGAGCTCTTCTTCATAGGACCGAGTGGGTCAAACACTATTCTGATTCTTATCTCATCTTCCTTATTAGTGTTTAGAGTCTCTCAACCAAATTTTATTACCATTAGTTTTCACTTTTGATATTAAAAAATCTCATCCCATCTTTCAAACTATCTTGACAGCTCCATGATAGCCATCTCTTTACATATATACCCTATCCATTACCCCTGGTTCTTGTAATTATTGTACAAACCCTTGCATCACATTCCAAACCCGATCCTAGCATCATCCAATTAGGTTTTCTTTTTCAATTCCACAATCAAACCTTTAGACAATCAAGAGATGTCAACCACCTTTTTCTATCGTTTGACTTTGTTTTGCGCTTTTATAGCCGGTGCACTAATTTGGCTATAAGCTACTCCTCTACTTGAAATTTGACTTAATATGAAAGATGAAACTTTAAAAACTAGTTTCCAAAAGAGTACTCTTAGCGATTTCTGTGGTGATTTCCGTTGCGATTTTGTGGCGATTTCCATGGGGATTTCCATGTAGTGCGCTTCTTCTGAGCCTATCGCTGTGGTGATCTATCCCGATTGCTGTGGCGATTCTGTCTTTCTGTGGTGAAGCTGCTACAGGGATTTTGATGCACCCATTCTTAAAGCACCCTTCTTCAACCTCTTGGCTGCTTTAAGATTCGGGTTTTGGGTTCTTCTTCCCCGATCTTCTGTGCTTTTCGTTGCTGTTTTCGTCCCAGCTTGAATCCGGTGATGGCCACTTCTTCTGCCCAGCCTCCGGTCGGCTTTGATGCCCCGATGAGTCCTGAAAAGCCTTGGAGCCAGGCGCACTCTGGCCGTTACGAGTGGGTTTCCCCTTCTCCCTCCCCGGCGGTTGTGGCGGAGTTGGAGAGGTTATTTCCGGACATCATCCAAGTTCTGGTGATGTCTTTGGAGGAGGAGATTGCCAAGTGGAAGGACAAGGCGATCTTTGCTCGCAGCCTGGTGCGGTGGATTCCTCCAGAGGCGCTAGTTCGTGAGCTTCATCGTGCCGGCATCTCGGGGAAGATAGAAGCTGTGGCTCTGGCGCATCGTCATATCTTCTTCTGTTTGAGGATGCATAGGCCACGAATTATGTCCTTCATCGCCCGTGGGTTGTTAATGGCCAACCCATTGCGGTGGCGGAATGGCAGCTAGAGTTTGTTCCGGAGGAGAGCACGCTTCTTCAGTCGCTTCTATGGATCTATTTGCCGTTCCTCCCCATTGAATTCTGGTTGGATGATGCCCTCTCGTCAATCCTCTCTGTAGCTGGGAAGTTCATGTTTTCGAATGATTCGACCAGGGATCGGAGTCGCGGGGATTTGCACGGGCTTGCGTCAGTGTTGATCTGAGCAAGCCTTTCGGCCTGGTGCTCGGATCAGAGGCTCTGGAATCCCCTTCTGGCAGCAGTTTTCTTATGAGCATGTTGACGGAATCTGTGGATCGTGTGGTTCCTTGCATCTCTCCGGGGAGTGTGGATCGTCGCCGGCTGTCTCCTCATCTGATCCGGGCTTCCAGTTCGGGCCGTGGATGGCAGCTTTGAGGCGGAGGAAGACTCCGGTGGTGCAGCGGGCGGATCCCCAGCAATCCTCTGCTTTTGGTAAGTCTGCGCTTTCTTCCTCTGCTCCTGTGGAAGAATGGAAATTTCCTAAGAAAGTGGCGCGGAGACATCTTACTAGGGGGTCGAAGAGTCTGGGTGTCTTCTCCTCCTCTGGGGGCTCCCAGGATCCCTCTCCTTCTTCCCCCAAGCTGGCTACTGTGTCTGAAGGGCTGCGGGCTGGTCATCTTCCCCTGTGCCGGTGGTGGAGGAGGTCTTGCCTCTGGTGCCGAGTGACTTGTCGAGGGCCCCCATCAGGAAGTCCAAGTTGGTTATCGATGGTTCAGGCCCCTCGGTTCCTCCTTCCTTGAATGGGATTGCAGCGTGCCGGTCTGGAGTCTGCGTGCCGACTGGTGTTAAGGGTGGATCCCAGGCAACAGAGAGGGGTTCTTTAGTTTCTGTACCAGTGGAGTCTGTGAACCCTGGGATTTTGGGTAATAACCCTTTTGCTGTTGGGTGCCCAACTAATTGGACTAGGTTTCCTAAGTCCTGTGGGGTTGGTCTGTCGGGCCCGTCGAAGAGGGCGCGGCCAGTGGAGCCTGTGTCCCAGCGGACTGTGTCCAAGGCATCCAAAGCCAAGGGGAAAGCGCCTCTCCGAGGGAAAGTTAGTGACATGGGCTCTTTTACTTTTTCGGCACAGCCTGAGTCCCCTAGGGGCACGGAGGGTCTGGTCGGGATAAGAAAGATTAAATCTTGTCGCAAGGACAATCTGGTCCCTGGTTCTCTGCTAGGATCTTCTCTGTCGGATCAGGTTGTCGGTTCTGATCATGACGTGGCAGTTGCCCGTCTTAAGGATGCCATTCTGAAGGAAGGCATCACTGAGGCTATGGACTCTTCACGGGTGGATGAGCACTGTGATCAAGGAGCTGAGGGTCCTTTGGTGTCTAATGTTCATATTGTGGAGCAGGTATCGGGGGACATGGATGGGGTCCCCCTTTCTCCAGATTAAATGAAGATTCTTGCTTGGAATGTGCGAGGGGCACTGAAACCCTTGTTTCGGTCTTCCTTTGGGAGACTCAACCAGCTTCATTCTTTGGATATTTGTATTCTGTCGGAAACTCGATTGTCTGGGGATAGTCTTACTTGGCTTCGGAGACAGATCTCTAGACAGTGGGAATCTTATGCTATTGAGTCAGTTGGTCTTTCTGGAGGCATTTTGGTATTATGGAGACCGGATAAAGTCCGTGTGGATGCCTTCCACGGGTGTGGCCAGCAGGTGGCTTTGGTTGTCTCGGAGGGATCCTCTGCTCCCTGGTTGCTTTCAGGGGTTTATGCCAGTACTAATTTTAGGGCTCATCGTGCGCTCTGGGATGAGATACTATCGCTTCTTGGCCAGGTTTTTCCCTCCCTCATTGCTGGTGATTTTAATTGTATAGTGGGGGCCTCTGAGAAGCGAGGTGGTAGACAGGTGGATGGGTCTTCGGACATTGTTGAGTTCAGAGATTTCATCTCCTCGGCAGGTCTTTTGGATCTGGGCTTTGCTGGCTCCCAATTCACCTGGTGTAATAACCGTCAGGGGTCTGCCAGAGTTTAGGAAAGACTAGATAGGGCTCTGGTTTCGGCCAGCTGGCTTCAGCTCTTTCCTTCGGCTACTGTCACTCACCTGCCCAGAATTGGCTCTGATTATTGTCCTATCCTTATATCCACTGACGTGACTGTTCAGCATTCGAGGCAGTTCAAGTTTGAGAAATTCTGGACTTATTATTCTTCTGCTAGGTAAATCATTTCTCAGGTATGGTGGATGCTGGTCAGAGGGAGTGCTGCTTACCGACTATCTAGATGGTTGCTTATTACTAGCCGCAGGCTCTCTAGCTGGAACAGGCGGGAGGTGAGGGATATTATGAGGCAAGTTGAGCAGGCGGAGTCTATTATCTCTTCGCTACAGGCTAAGGAGGATCAGGAGGGTTTCCTTCTGGATTCGAATCTGTCTACCCTCATCTACCGTGGCCATCCACCACTCTCTATTATTGCAGCAGGAGACTTACTGGAGGCAAAGATCTCGTATTTAGTGGATCAAGGAGGGGGATCGTAATACGAGATTCTTTCATCAGACTACTTTACGTCGCCGTGCGGCGAATCGCATCAGGTGTTTAGTTGATGATGAGGGGCATTCTGAGGATGATCTGCAGGCGATCAGGGATAAGTTTATTAACTTCTTTCAGTCTAGATGGACTGAGTTGTCTGGGGATGGGATCCCGGTCACTCCAGTTTTGCATTCTTGTAAGGTCTCTGATATGGAGAATGCTTTCCTCACTAGGCCTTTCTCTACGGAGGACATTCGCCTTGCTCTTTGGGACCTTGGCCCTGACAAGGCCCCTGGCCCTGATGGGTACCCGCCATTATTTTTTTTGTCACTACTGGGACATTGTTGGTTCGGATGTGGTCTTGGCTATCGAGTCTGTTTTTCAGGCTAATCATATGCTGTCTGACTGGAAGAGGACTCTTGTCACTTTGGTGCTTAAACGTCAGACGCTTCCTCTCCTCAGCATTTTCGGCCTATCAGTCTGTGTACCACTCTATATAAGATCTGTGCTCGTCTTCTGGTTAGTCGGATGATTTCAGTGATCCCTCGTCTCATCTCTCGGGAGCAGGGGCTTTTCTCAGGGGGCGGAGTATCACGGACAATGCTTTATTGGCTCAGGAGTTTATGCATGACCTTCACAGAGCCTCTGGGCGTCAATGCCTTATGGCTATTAAGCTTGACATGGAAAGAGCTTATGATAGACTACGGTGGGATTTCCTGTATGGTACTCTTCGTGAGTTTGGCTTCCATGAGATTTTTGTTGATTGGGTGATGGAGTGTATCCAGAGGCCATCTTTCTCTCTCCTAATTAATGGGGGTCGTACGTAGTTCTTTCACTTGGAGGTTGGGTTGAGACAGGGGTGTCCTCTCTCTTCATTCTTGTTTATCATTTCTGCAGATGCTTTGTCCTGGGATCTTACTCTGGCTATGCGGTCTTCAGCTATTGACCCATATTCGGCAGGGCCCCTTAGCCCGGCGTTGTCCCATCTCCTCTTTGCTGATGATTGCCTTCTTCTTGGGAAGGCTTCTACTGATAATGCCACCACCTTTGCGGCTATTCTTCGCTCTATTGTCGAGCCTCCGATCAGAAGGTTAATCTCAGTAAATCTTTGATCTATTTTAGCCCGAGGACATCCCCTACTTTGAAGAGGACTATTTCTCATATTATGGTCATTTCAGCTCAGTCTGATACGATGTCATATCAGGGGATTCCGATTACTGGGAGACGGCCACGTTGTTCGGATTTCAGCTTTCTTGTGAGGCGGATCCATGATCGTCTGGATGGTTGGCAGGCTTCGGCCTTTCTATGATGGCGCGAATTACTCTTATCCGATATGTGCTATCTGCGATGCCTTGCTATCTTCTGTCTAACACTGCCGTTCCTCTGGCTTGTTTGCGGAAGATTGAGCTTCATTTTTGGGACTTTCTCTGGGCATCGATGCAGGAGGACCACAGTCTTCATCTCCTAGATTGGGACACTGTCTGCTTGATGACGTCAGAGGGTGGGCTTGGGATCTAGTCGCTGTCTGTCCGTAGAGAGGTATTGACTGCTAGGCATGCTTCTCGATTTCTGATGGATCCACACTGTCTGTGGAGTTCCTTCATGCGGGCCAAGTACGGCTACTGGAACTCTTCCACTCCCTCTTAGTCTACCCGGGGGCACTCCTTTTTTTGGAAAGAGGTTTGTCGTTATGTTCCGACTATCCTAGAATGTACCTTTGGATGATTGGTAAGAACATCGGTGGATGCCATTCAGGACGTGTGGATTGCTGATCTCTCTCTGTCTCGTTGGCCGACCTTTGTTTGCCCCGATATGCCTAATGGTATGCATGTCAGTGATTTTATCTCTCTTGATAGTTCTGCTTGGTCGTCTTCTCGGGTATCCAGGTTTTTCGGGAAAGAGCTCTGTCAGTGTATTCTATCTATTCCTCTCTTTCCATGCACTATCTCTGATACCAGGGTGTGGAGGCGATCTTGCTCACCTCATTCCCCTATGCAAGACCTCCTGTCTATTTTTGGACCCCACCCTCAGGAATCTTTGGATTTGGATTGGATTTGGCATCTTCTTGTTCACCCTAGAGTGAGACTTTTCATCTGGAAGTTGGCGCGAGACATTCTTCCGACCTGCTCCTTCTGTTTCATAGAGGATTGAGCATTCCGCCTACATGCCCTCTGTATGGTATTGAGGAGGAGACGACAGATCATGCTATATTTAACTGTGTCAAGGCTAGACAGATTTGGCAATTATCTGGTGCTTGTCCTTGGGTTTCCAGGTCTGGTTCCTATCGTATTTCTTTTCTGAGTCTATTAAGCAGGGCAGGGGAAGGGGTATTCATCAGAGAGGTCCCTTGTGGGCGTACATTGCTTATCAGATCTGGTTGTCCCGGAATCAGATTATATTCTCGAACAGGGTCCTTCTTCCTGGTAGGATTCTCAGGACGGCTGTCTCCCTTTATGTTGAGTACACTTCCCATCAGGGTTTTATGGATTTTGCGAACCCTAGCCACTGGGACTCCCATGCTGCTGCGGCAGCGAACCAGCATACGGTTTTTATCTCTTGGGAGCCCCTTCCTCCAGGGTTTGTCAAAATAAACTTTGATGTGAGTGTCCGTGGTAGAAGTGTTGGATCAGCTTTTGTTATTTGTGATGCGAGTGGGATGATGCTGGCAGCTAGAGGGTTTGGTTTGCTGGATTCTTCTGTGCCTCAGACTGAGCTGCATGCGGCTTGGGCAGGGTTATCCTATGCTATTCGTGTTCTCGGCGCTCGCCGTCTGATCATTGAAGGTGATTCTATTACCGTGATTTGCTGGATTCAGCGGGAGTCCAGCTCCCATTTACCTACTCTCCCCTTATTGGGTGATATCCGCTCTATGATTTTGAAAGCTACTAATATCCAGATTCGCCACATCTATCGTGAAGCCAACGAAGTCACTGACTGGATTGCTGCCAGGGTGGCCTCTCACTCTGGTAATTGAGATGGAGTCAGGGTGACCCTTGCCCTCTTATTCTCTCCCAGTTATTGTATTATGATATTTCGGGCCTGACCCGACTTAGAGTGGTGTAATCATCCGTTTGTACCAAAAAAAAAAGATAAAACTTTTTGAAACTTGTGTTGTTTTGTGAAAGTGAGGCCTAATAATTATTGAATTTTTTCTTCTTTAATGGATGTTATTTCTTTTATTTACATATCCATCAATTTCATAATTAAGTGGAATTGTAATAAATTGAACCTTTGTCTACTCCAAAAACAAAATACTATGATCAAAGTCCTTACTATATTTGTTATTATAAACAAACCTCATCTATTGCAATATTTTATTCCATTTCTTTGGTAGTAAATGCCTTTTGTTTTGTTCATTATTGATATTCATTTGATTAGATCCAATATTTAGCATGGACTTTAGATTTCAAATTAATGAATTATGTTTTGATTGTTAATTAATATTATAGTTTTATCCTAACCATCACATTGCAACTATATATGTTATTATGTATATTTCTTTCTAAATATCATTTAATTTTTCTATTTATTTTAATCAGTATAAGTTTTCACCCAATCATTTGATGGCAAAGAAAAGAGCTGCAATCCAAGTATATATTATCCTTTAGAAGATGAAAGTTATTACCTTACTCGAAGCATTACATGACTGGTTGATGATATAACCACTAATATGAATGATATTGTACTTCAATTGACATGCCATGCATGCATATAATACACTTACAAAAGACATATACTATATTTGGTACAATGTTTAATTTGAAGGAACATGCTCAAGATTTTATATGTATGCTAAGAAATTGAGGTTTTGAAGTATTGAAATCCAACATACAAGCTTATTAGAAAATGCAAATTGAGAGCACATTTCTTGTAAGACACAACCCTTTATGCTAGCTTACTTTATATTAAGATCCAATTAATTGAATCAAGTTATATCAAAAAATATATAATTAAAATTTTTAGTATATTCATGATGATTGATATTAAGTTAGCTTTTTAATGCACATTGAATTACTTAAATTGGAATTCAATTAATAAAGTTAAGATTAATTTAATGAACATATATAAGTGTTAACAAATTTTTGATAAACTATAAAAATGTCATTGATGCTGGTAAAGATAATTTTTAGTATTTTATTTAAATTTTTATATTTTAAAATTATATTGGATGAATTAGAAGTTAGTTTTGAATTAAGAATCTATTTTAAATATTTAATGTATTTATCTCTTTAATTTTTTAAAAAGTTAGTATTTATTAGTTTTAGAAGGTTAGTATCTTATAAAGGATAGAAAACTGACTGCTTTAAAATAATTTTTTATAAGTAGAGCTCAATTATGATCTTGTGACATCAAATCAATAGTTTAGAAGAATAAAGAAGGTAAAGGTTGAAGAATCAAGAAGATTGATGAAGTTTTTAAGCATCAGAATTTGAAGATTAGTTCTTTCTAATTTTATTTGAAGTAGGTAAACCTTTGTATAAATTGAAATATTTTATAAATGTTGTATGAGTACTAAGAATTTATTTTATTACTAGTAAATAAATATAAAATTTACATAAATTCTATGTGACATGATTCTCGCAAGATTAGTTACTTTGAATAAAAGTGTTTGGTATATTTACTTTTAAAAGGTCATAAATGAAATCAGGTGTTTAAATCTTACATGGCTTATTATTAAAAGTTGGATCAAGTAGTCCATAATTATGCAGTACTATTATTATTTGCTACAAATTATTATCATTCAAATATGAAATATGATTTCTTTATGATTGGTTACTTTCATTGTTATTTTTTATAATTATTATTCTGAGAAAATCATTTATGATTTCAATATGAAGTGATGTGAAAAATGATTTTATGAAATAATATAATAATTAAAAATAAAGAATAGAAAATAAGATTATCGGATCCAAATGATTGAATTATTGACAATGAAATATGATTGACACTATGTTATATATAAACTCTTAGTTACTATAAATAATTAGTAATTAATGATTGATTATTGAGATTGATACCGGGATCATCCTCTGCGAGATATATATATATATATATATATATATGGAGATTCAACCTCAATCTATAAGGTTAAATGTGGTGCATTGGCCCTATCATAAAAATTTTATATGGCCATAGTTAAATGATTGAGAGTTACTATGATATAGATATGAAATTGAAAACTATAAGTATAAATTATTATTATTATTGTTAAAATAATAATTTTAACTATTATTGTTGTTATATGATATGATATAAGAATTTTTATAATGTAACACTACTTAATCTATTATTTATGTTTAGCATTAGTTATTGACCGAAAACTCATAAAAGTTTATTATTGTTTCTTTCCAAATATAATGAAATAAAATAGGAATCTAGGTAGAAGTAGCCAATACTTATCAGACTCAATAATCAACTCAGTAGTTTAGTTTTGATAGTTAGCATACTAGTTATAATTTTTAGTTATCGATAGTCTCTACATGTCTAACAATTATAGTGACATTACAGTATGCGTTTATGAATATATTATTGGCATTAGATTAATTTATCAAATAAATTTTACTTTTATTTATTTGAATTTTAAATGATGATCTATTATGATAGATGTCTTACATCTATAAGGATGCGGTGGATTATCACATCCTAAATTTGCCCTTCGATCTAGATTATGACACTCCTACCATACTTGTGGAGTTAATCCAAAATCATCAAAGGGGTATATGGATCAAATAATAGTAAGTGATGGTCATGAGAATGAATTTATTCCAAAGAAAGGTGGCCTAGTAAGAACTAATTGTAAGGATCACAGCCATGCAAAGTTGGAGAAAAATAAAAATGGACAACAATGGACTTATTTCCCCAAGATAAATAAAGTATTTTTTGCTTTTGTAGGTTGGTGTCTCAAGAGGCAAAAGATATGATGGTTGCCTTATATAATAAATATGTGCCTATTTGACAAATAATGTCCATTGTTTCTATACAAGTTTACAGAATTAATAGGTAATGCATCATTTATTTTATAAAATGTGAGTAGAGCCTAGTAGGAGCAACTATGAGAAACTTATTTAGAAATAATATATCTATCACATTTAAATTTTATATATTTACAAATTAAAAGTATATTTTTTTATGTAATTATTCTTAGCGAGTTTGAATGTGCACAACGCATACGTGATTGATGGAAAGCCAAGATTGGCTCATGATTACTTTGGGGATGTTATAATTTTTGATATAATATATACGATGAATAATACAATGTGACATTTCTTTTATTTGTTGGAGTGAACCATGAACATTTGATGTTGTTTGGATAATTATTTTTGTATGAATATTTCAAACTTATTTTCAAGTTATAGGAGGGAGACATTCTATATCTATAATTATTGACCAAGACCGAGCCATGAAGAAAGTAATAGTATAAAGTTTCAACATTAATATTGTAAATAGTATATTTTAAGAAAAGTTAAAAAAAAATGTGGGTCAATATACACTAAATTTATAGATCTTTCAAAATCGAAGACTCTGCAAACCATTCACTAACAATTCAAAATTTGAAAAATCTTGAGGACCACTAATCATGTTTGAAGGGAAATGAACATTTACAAAACCTTAATGATTTTTGTCTCTAATAATGGTTCCTTTTTTTTTTGGTATCAACAGACAATATCAATTATCCTCCCTCGTGCATCAAAAGAGCTGCACTAGTTGAGGTAAAAATACATGATCCCAAAATTGCATTTGAGGTAACGGCAACATCATATTTGCTAAAAAGCTTATGGCTCGATTGCCTTCTCTCAATGTGTGACAACATTTAACTAGTTTAAACAACAATAAAGATTTAATTCTTTGAAGAAGGAGATGAAAATAAAAATTATTAGAGTCTTCCTTTGACTAACTAATCGCTATCATTGAATCACCTTAAAAAAAAAAATCCTTGAGCTGCAGGTAGCTCCATAGCTTTAGAGATACCAATCCAGGCTTCATTCAATTCACTATGAGTGACGGGGATTGTTTAATGCATAAAGACATCTACCCTATCAATCATAAATTAAAAATCTAACTCTTGCTAGGTAAGGATGAACAAAGCTATCGAAGTTGATTTTAAATGACCTAGTTATGGGGGTTGCTAGGATATTTTAAGATGACCTATTAAAGGATGTAGATTCCATCATATCACACGATCTTAGTTGCCAAGTTCATACATATAATTAATTTTTATCACTCTATGGTATTCCATTGCCTGATAATTTGCATAACAAAGAATTACTAATAGCATGGTTTTGGTATTCTAGAATAGCTCCATATTTCATACTTTCCAAATTAACCAAAGGACATAGACTAGGAGTGATTGAGAAAATAAGGTTTCATAAGATGTCATTTGAGATAGGAGGAAGTGTCTAACTTGTTGGATTGTCAGCATATACACGATGAGATTGTCCTTCTTGCAACCTTAGCTTCCTCACATTCAAAGAATATTAATTTGAACTTTAGCTTTCTCCTCCATAATATCTAGAGTTATAGATATTAGTAGGTAATCTACTCAATCTGAGACTATGAGTTAGGGATTTCAAGATTAGTTTTAAGGAGTATTTGATTAATATCTAGCTGATGTACGTACGTCCAAATCATATCTATAGTATCTTTTACCATTATCTTAATAGTTTTCTCATGCACCCACATAATTTCACCTTGACGTTGCTCTCATATTTTTCCATGCATTTTAGTGGGAACACATGAATCTAGTGTAGTTGTTGTGATCTTGAATTTAATCATACCTTTACTTCCGTGTTCTCTCTGCCAATTGGAAATTTGGAAGAATGATTGGGACCATTCATAGGCTCATGCCTGCAAATTCATGCATAAAGACAAATCAAACAGTTGAGTTGCCGGCTTGAATCCTGATTCTCTTTGAGTTGCTTTATATATATATATATATATATATATATCAGATGTGAATTTCTTAATTTTTTTCATAAAATTTATAAAAAATATTAAAATATTTTTTATAATTAAACTTAAGACTTTACATAAATTTTATGAGTTATTTGTCATCTCTATTAAGAAATCTTAATCATTAAATTATCAGCTAATAGATGTTACATATATCTTTTTTATTGAATACAATTAAGATAAAAAAATTTAGCTACCAGATATGAGATATATATTGCACAAAATAGTTTTGCTTGAAAAATGATCTATAACTAAACTAATCTGATCAAATCAATTTTGAATTGGTTTTAAATATGATCAGTCTGATTTGAAATCTAAAACGCTATAGACAATTGTAATTAAATAATTGATTTTAGATTCTAATCTAAAATTAATTCAATTTAATTTGTCTCAACTTTGTTCATAACCTTGCAATTTGCCCTTTACGGCCTATCACACCATCTTAGATCTTACCCTATTATATGAGATTTTTTAATAGGGGAGACTTGAAATGATGTTATCACTTCTCATGTAGCACAATAATTATAATATTTTTATATTGAAAAGAGTATAATGGTTCGTCACGAGCCCTCCTCCGTTTGGAGAAAAGTGAAAAGGGTTATTGATTTTTTAGACAATCTTATTTTAAATTTAGACGTGTTGGGTAAACAAATGTGACGTTGAGGAGATGCATGGAGTGGCCAACTACCTCTTCCAAAAGCTCATAAATAATGACATGAAATAGAAAGCTCCACTTTAACGGCCAATGATGGAACCAACTTTGGTCTCCTTGCTTTTTTTTTTTTTTTTTAATTACAAACGATGATCATATAATTCTAGAATAGTCAGCCAAATATCAGAAGTTAAGATCTACTGTAGAATAATAGACATGAATTGACTTTCAATTCGTATGCCTTGATACGAAAGGAAGGATCGAATGAATGTGAAAAGAAAGCATATATATCTTCTTTTATGAGCATCCTCTTCTTATTTTATTACACTGCCTTGCTATATCATCATTTTATGGGTACCGTGGATGTTTGATTTGATCAATTAGATCAACAACCAATGGTATTATTACGAAATAGATCATACCTCTTTGTGTGAGAAACGTGTGAATAATTAAAGGATCACATCCTTAAATATATAATTTTAAGGATGCATGGATAGGACCACACACATAAGAGTTGCAGCAATAATATAGGTGGAGCTTGTCTGAGTGGTTCTCTTCTAAATTGAAGACCACCCTTCCATATTCTTTATCATGTAAAGATCTAGGAGGTGGGGGGAAGCAATTGTTTTTGGTCAAGGATTGGAATTGGTTCATGGTTTCAGTCAAAAAAGAGCTCATGGATGGTAAATTGAGTATGTTTTAGTGACAATCAACAAGCTAGATATTAAAGTTTATCAAGATGCTCTTCTGGTATTGAGTTAGCACTGCAAGGATCTCATAAGATCTAATGTTTTAATAAACAATATAGGCCTATCTCGAGCACATAGTCCTGGACACTAGGTCTGATCTATATTAGGTTTGTGGTCCCCTAAATGTGATGCATCATGTTGCAGTTACTTACACTAGCATGGGACCTAATGTAATTAAAATGCTGATTAATTGCATACATTATTGATGCTCAAAAAAATAATGGAGCAATCCATTTGGCTAAACATATGCATTATAATCCTAGGCCGAACTAAATTTTTACAGTTATTTCGTATGCAATTGATGTAGTACAAGACTACAAGCATCAACTTATTTCATGACAGTAGAGGAAGAAATCCATTAGAAGTTTTGGGCGACTGGCTTGGTGCCATGTCAGACGCCCACACAGAGTCCCAAGCAATGGAACTCTATGTTGATACCGAGAGCGGGACTCTTCTTATTCCGCTCTCATCCTTATCATGTTTTATAAGAGAAGACTAGAGAGTCTTCTGAGTGATAAGCTACGGAGATAAAAAAAGCCTTTCTTCCACCTATCTGAGACGGTCCTCCTCTTCCTCTCCAGCACCGCGGTTTAGAAGTATGGACACACTGAGAACTCTGGTAGCTCCCGATGACCGACGATCCATTCCTTCAGCCGCTGAAACGAGATAAGTCCCATTTTTCAGCCTTCAATTAGTGTTGTGGTTTTTCTAATTTTTTTTGTAATTTTTTTGATTTTTTAAAATTTTTTATTTATACTTAGTGTATAAATATGATTTATGCATATTTCTGTATATTGTTTCTGTTGACATAATTATTTATGCTTAGTACATATAAATAAATTAAGTGTGACAAAAATGTGTATGTTAAGATGGATATATGGTAAAACTTTAAAAGATAGATTTAAAAATAAATGTATATGAGAAATGATAGAAGTAGCCTCAATTGAAGATAAAATGAGAGAAAATCGATTACGGTGGTTTGAACATATACAACATAGACTTTTAGATGCTCCAGTTAGAAAGAGTGATCTTTTAATAATCCATGATAAAAATAGAGGTAGAGGTAGACCTAAACTAACATGAACATAAATAATTAAAAAAGATATAACTATTTATAATTTGAATGTCGACTTAGTCCTAAATAGAGCATAGCGGAGGAAGCAGATTTATGTAGCCGACCCCATGTAGTTGAAAAAAAAAGGCTTAGATGAGTTGAGTTGAGACATAAGGAGTATTTATGTCATTTGCCATATATATATCTATTCTGTGAGCATGTTTATTTATGTCTTGTGCATAAATAATGTGTATATTAAATTTTATGTCTTTAGTTGACATAAAATACATGTTTATTGTGTTGCTATGTGGATCTGTTCCAATATTAATGTTGGTTTTGTGAACAACATAGATGCATTCTATAAAAAAATTATTGGATTCTGTATTTTATCTTATTAAATGAGTGATGATTATGAGTTTAGAAAAAAAAAAATTTATCTTATTTATAAGTAGGAATATTTGTAATATTGTTATATTCCTAGATAGTGGTATACATTGATATGTGCCTGATGTCCGTACCTTACTTAACTGAATGCAGTGATGGCTTCCAAAATTGTGATAGCTGATCTCAATAAAGGTGAGAAGCTAAATGGACATAACTATGAAATGCAACATAAAAAAATTTAATACCTACTGAATGAATTAAAAGTCTTGGATACCCTGATATCTAGTATGGCACCACCAGAGCCTGGCACTACTGAGAAACATCACTTTGATTGGGAAGTCCATGATAATTGGGTAAAGTAAGATCGTTGCACATGTTTTACCATGTTGAGCAACATGCACAATGATCTTATATCTTATTGGCAACTTTGAGCATTGCCTGACTGCTCAGGATATGTGAAGCCATCTCAAGATCAGGAATGGACAAACTTTAAAAATAAGATTGCATGCCTTAAACCTGAGATTCATGCAATATGTCAAGGATCCTAATAATTCTATGTTCACCCACCTTCGTGTGATGGAAAACATGATTAGAGACCTGAAGTCTGCTAGAGTTGACCTTACTGATGAGCGACAGATCCTTGTAGTGATTTGTTCACTGCTTGACCCTTAGTGGAGTCAGATGAAGCTCTTGATGACTCATAGTGAGAACATCAAAACTTTTAAGGACATTACTCGTCACTTTGAGCGGGAGGCAGAGGGCGTTGAGACTTCCTTCTCCTCAGCCTATATGGCTTATGGTGGGTCTTCAAGGCCCAAGAACAAAAAAAGGGTAAGGCACATGACAAGAGTGCATAGGGATCTAAAGGAAAATTGTAGCCAAACCAAAGAAAGGTCGACGAGGAGGCAAGAAAGATGTAACAAAGGTTAAGTGGTACAACTGTGGAGCAAAAGGTCATTTTGCTCGTGATTGCACTGCACCAAAGAAGGTATGCTCCACATTGAGCTCTCTCTATGTTTATTCATATGCATTAGTTGCTAACATACTCCCTCATTGGATTGTAGACTCAGGAGCGAATAAATATATAGTGCGAGATCGAGCTAGTTTTATATATTTTCATCGGATTCCTATACATACCCAGTTTGCCGTACTTAGGAATGGTATGCATGAGCAGGTTTTGGGAGTAGGAGCATACCACATTATGTTGCATGGTGAACATGTGTTGCTCCTACATGATGTTTTGTATGTCACAACTATTTGGTGTAATCTTTGTTCTGTTCTTGCCCTGTTGGCACTTGGCTACATTTTTTATTTTTCTGGTGATTGTATGTATGTCTATATGGATAATATTTTATCCTTTTGTGGATATCTGTCACAAGGGTTCTTTAGACTTAATATTAATTTGTGTGATCCCTATTCCTCATTTACTTATGCTTCTATTCCTGCCTGTGATGATTGTTCTATATGACATGCCACTTGGTCATGTGGGCCAAGATCGGATGGCACGAATAGCTAGACAAGGGCTATTGGGCCCTCTTACCAAGATAATTTTTTTGTGTGAGTATTGTTTAGCGAAAAAGGCATCAAGAAAAGCTTTTGGTAAGGCTTTTAAGGCCTCTCAGCCATTAGAGCTAGTACACTCTGATATCTATGGACCCATGAGTGTTCGGGTGCACCATGACGCCTCCTATTTCCTTATATTTATAAATGATTATTTGTAATTCGGGTATGTGTACCTGATCTCTTACCATTATGAGATGCTGGATTGTTTTAGATGCTTTTTAGCTGAGGCAAAAAATTAAAAGGAGAGGACTTTGAAGACTCTCCGAATTGATAGAGGCTGCGAAAATCTATCTAACAATCAAAGGCTCTGTGAGGAAAAGGGAATACGCAAGCAGCTTACCATTCCTGGGATGCCACAATAAAATGATGTTGCAGAGCATTTAAATAGGATTCTACTAGACATGGTTAAGTCGATGATGGCATAGAAAAATCTTCCAATCAGCTTTTGGGGAGATGTGTTATTGATTACTACTTACATCCTTAACCGTGTACCTAGTAAAACAATGCCCTCTACTTCATATGAGCTATGGTATGGCGCAAAACCCTCTATGGATCATTTGTGCCCTTAGAGATCAGCAAGATATGTTCATAATGCCTCCCATAAGTTGAGAAAGCTAAGTCCTAAGGCCAGCAAAAAGTTATTCATCAAATACCCTAAGAATTCTAAGGGTTACATGAATTACGATGCACATCTTGATGAAGGGATAACTGAAGTGGAGTCCAATGAGGTGGAGTTCATAGAAGATGAATTCTCGAGCATTAGTGAAATTAGAACGGACCTATCCTTATATGAGTTACAAGAGGACCTTTCTACTATCTTTGGTAAGGGAGAGGATTTGTGACCTGTCTTAGAGATCGGCCTAGATAGTGGGAATGCTAAGCCTAGTGGGAACGATGCATGAGACAGTGGAAGCAGTTCACCAAACAGTGGGAGCACATAAGCTGAGCCTAGTGGGAGCATACCTATGAGGGTTGATGCACCATCAAAGAATGGTTCTCAGAGTCTAAATCTGTAGTTACGAAAAAGTAAACATGGTGTTATTCTATGTTGACATTTTAAGATTGAAGGAAATGTATTTTTCTGCACTATGTTGGATCCATAGAGTCGGCTTCTGTTGAGAAGGTGCTCGCTTCACTTGCTCATAGTGAGTGGCTAGTTGCTATAAAAGATAAGATGGTGTTGATGACCAAGAACCATGTGTGGGACTTGGTAGACCTTCTGTCTGGGCGCAAATCTATAGGAAATAAGTAGGCTCTTAAGATAAAGCACAAAACTGATGGGTCAATTGATAAGTACAAGACCCATCTTGTGGCAAAGGGCTATATCTAGATGGAGAGTATAGACTATGAGGAGATGTTGAGAAATTATTGAAACATAATTGCCCCAACTCTATTGATTTTGATGATTTTCAAAAGCCATGAGTATTTTAAAGGAAACAATGAGTTTATTTATCAAAAATCTTGAGCTTATTCTAAATAATAACTAATGGACTCTCAATGCTTAAATTCACTGATTTTTGAATCAATTTGAAAAAGAAGTTTCAAGCTCTATATTAATATTTCAAAGAGGAATTCTTACACGATATATTTCATTCAATGATTTCTTGAAACATGTCTTGAATTCATGCTTAGTGTCATATTTATTGTATTCAAGTCACATTTATATTTAAATTTATTTGGGACGAGTTTTAAAGTCTATCAGAACATTTTTTTGATTTTTGTATCGCTCCCGAGCCGACTCAAGGGTTTCCGAGTCGACTCCCCAAATGTCTGTTTTTCAATGTTGTCCTGAGTCGACACTTGAGTTTTTAAGAGTCGACCCCTGAACCTTCGCGAGCCGACTCATGGACTGTGCTAGCCGACTCGACTCAGACGGCAGAGAGGCTCATTTTTGAGCACTTCTCGAGTCGACTCCCCGCATATCTCGAGTCGACCCTTGAAAGTTAGGTGTTTCTGGAATCGTTTTGCCGACTCACACAGTGCTCGAGCCGACTCCCCGAAATTCTGGGCGCGATTTTTCACGATGACACATCAGCCCAACGGTAAGATTTTTGATTAACGGCTATTTTTGTTTCTAACGGATATATTTTGCAGAATCTATAAATAGAGGAGCCTTTTCAAATCAAAAGATGAGAAAAATAGAGATCAAAAAGAGAGAAAAGAATATCATTCAAAAAGAGGGAAAAACAGAGCTTTATTGGAAAAATCTTTAGTTCAAAATAGAGTGATTCAAAAGGAGTGAAATCAAAGAGGAAGTTTCGTCTGCTCCAGATCATCAATCCACAAGAGTCAAAAGAAAATCCAAAAGCTTTTCAAGATCAAATCAAGGATTTTCAACATTCAAAAAAGGAGAAAAAGCTTCATCTCAACTCCAAAGTTTTCAAACGGTCAAGAATCTTGCTGAGGCCTGATTCAATACTTCAAGAGGAGTTAAAGAGGAGAAGGAAGAAAGCCAAAGCCAAACCATCTGCAATCTTATCAGGCTTTTCTAACCCTTTTTTACTTTATTTGTATATCTGCTCAAGGGGAGCGTTTCTATATTTAAACTCTTTATTTTGGTTGTTTGCTGATTCAATCAGTGGATTGAATCAGTGGAGGTTATTATACCTCGTTGCAAGCCGGAGTGCTTGTGTTGGGTTAGTTGTGAGCCCGTGAAAAACAACGTGTAGGGTTTTGTGCTGGTGAGCCCGTGTAAAACCGGCTGGGTTCGTTGTGATCCCGGGAAAACAACAAGTTTGAGTTGTGAACTTGTAAAACAACTCGGCTGTAATCTAAGAGATTATAGTGTGGACCCAAGTGAATCTTGGGAGTGGACGTAGGTGTTGGTTGCACCGAACCACTATAAAATTATCTTGTGTTTGCCGTGCTAATTTTCTCTTCTCTATCTCTCTTTATTATTTGTTGTGTATTGATTAAAGTTAGCCTTTCACTTGCACATCTAACTAATCAACTAAAGTTAAAAAGACTTAAATTTTTAAGAACCCAATTCACCCCCCCCCTCTTGGGTTGCCATCTGGGCCAACAATTGGTATCAGAGCAAGTGCTCATTTAGAATTTGATCTCACGATCAAGGCTAAAGATCCTTATGGCAACACAAAGTGGTTCATATTTTGCTGAAGGTCATTCTACGAATAGACCTCCTTTATTTAATGGCCAACTATTCATATTGGAAAGCTAGAATGAGGATATTCATTCAAGCTTCTGACTATGAATTGTGGGGTGTTATAATAATGGACCTAGTACACCCACACACTTATTGATGGCACTATTGTTCCTAAGCCCGAAAGGGATTGGAATGATAATGATAGGAAGAATGGCTCAATTAAATGCTAAAGCCATTAATATTTTATATTGTTCCTTAGATTCTAATGAATTCAACCGAATCTCAACATGTAATTCCGCAAAAGAAATTTGGGATAGGTTGGAAATTACACATGAAGGAACAAACCAAGTAAAAGAATCAAAAATAAATATTTTGGTTCATAAATATGAATTGTTTACAATGGAACAAACTGAAACCATCACATGCATGTTCACTAGATTCACTGATATTGTGAATGGTTTAAAAAGTCTTGGTAGAATTTATACTAATGCTGATCTTGTTCGCAAAATTCTTAGGTCACTACCAAGATCGTGGGAAGCAAAAGTCACAGCAATCCAAGAAGCAAAGGACCTCAATGCACTACCCTTAGAGGAGCTTCTAGGATCCCTAATGACCCACGAGCTGACAATGAAGCAGCATGTTGAGGAGGAAACAAAAAGAAGAAAACATTGCCCTCAAAACTGCAGAAATGGAAGAGAGCAGCAGTGATAATGATGAAGATGATGATGAAACTGCTCTCTTGGCCAAAAAATTTAGAAAGTTTATGAGAAAAAGGCCCTTCCAAAAAAGAAATTTGGAGCAAAATGAAGGAGAAAAGGATAAGAAAAAGGACAAGGACAAAGAAAAAGAGAAAGACCCCTTAGTATGTTATGAGTGTAAAAACCGGGGCACTTTAGATATGATTGTCCTTTTGAAAAAGGCCTACAAGAAAAAGAAGAAAGCATACATGGCAACATGTCTGATGAATCTTCTCGTCGGAAGAAGAAGAACAAAAGGAAGTTGCCAATATCTGCTTCATGGCCAACAACGACGACAACGATGAGGTAAGTTCCGAAAACTCAAATGATGAATTTACTTTTGATGAAATGTTTGAGGCTTTCAATGAACTTATGATTGATTTTAAATTTTGAAAAAGAAATATAAGTTTTTGAAAAATGACAATATTAGCTTAGCTAAAAGTAAAAATGAATTAGCTTTAGAAGTTAAGAACTTAACTAATGAAAAAGAAGAACTTAGCAAAGAAAGAGATAATTTTAATCAAGAAATAGATTTGTTGAAATCTGAAACTAAAAACTCAACAAAAGATTTAAAAGATCAATTAGAAACCTTAGCTTTAGAAAAAGAACAGCAAGTTAAAGACAATGATTCTTAAAGAAAGAAGTTAAAAATATAAAGACATTGTTGAGAAATTCACCTTAAGTTCAACTAAACTAAACATGATTTTAGATAGTCAAAAAGCTGTTTTTGATAAAGCTGGCCTAGGTTATAACACTATAGGAAACAAAAATCTTTAAAGAATATTTTTGTAAAAGCCAACCAAAGTAATATAACTTGTTTTAAATGTAATGAAAAAGGTCATAAATCTTTGAATGCAAAACATTAAATAATAACAACAAGTTAAATGTTAAAGCAAAGAAAATATGGGTTCCGAAAGGAACAATTTTTGTTGCTACTAACCATGAAGGACCCAAGAAAGCTTGGGTACCTAAACATAAAGTTTGATTATTGCAGGAATGTCTTGTAGCCAAAAGATCAAAGAAAAAGTGGTATCTTGATAGTGGCTGCTCAAGACATATGACGGGTGACAAAGAGGAATTCATCACCCTAGAAGAAAAGAAAGGTGGAGTTGTGACGTTTGGCGATAACGGTAAAGGTCAAATTATGGGCCTTGGTAAAGTTCGCATAACTCCATCTATATTTATTGATAATGTACTTTATGTTGATGGTTTAAAGCATAATTTAATTAGTATAAGCCAATTATGTGATAAAACTTTAATGTTTCATTTAAATCTTCTATTATGCACAGTATCTAATTCTATTGATGATAGCATTGTTTTTACTGGTTATAGACATGGCAATGTATACTTAGTTGACTTAGACAAATTATCTAAAGTAGTCATTGCCTAATTGCTGACAATGCTAACATAAATGATATTGGTTGGTTGTGGCATCGTAGATTAGGTCATGCAAGCACACACCTTATTTCAAAACTAATTAAAATGGATTTAGTTAAAGGTTTACCTAAATTAGATTTTGAAAATAACAAAATCTGTGATGCATGTCAATTTGGAAAACAAACTAGAAGTTCTTTCAAATCTAAAAACATTGTTTCAACTTCTAGGCCTTAGAGCTACTTCACATGGACCTTTTGGACCAACTAGAACCACAAGTCTAGGAGGAAAGAAATATGGTCTTAGTGATTGTAGATGATTACTCTAGATACACTTGGGTAATGTTTTTAGCTCACAAAGATGAGACTTTCTCGATATTTCTGAAATTCTTCAAGAAAGTCACAAATGAGAAAAACACTACCATAGTGTCTCTAAGAAGTGATCATGGAACTGAATTTGAAAATCACTTATTTGAAAATTTTTGCTGAAAATGGAATTAATCATAATTTTTCAGCCCCTAGGACTCCACAACAAAACGGTGTAGTTGAAAGAAAAAATAGAACTTTAGAAGACATGGCCCGTACCATGCTATGTGAAAGCAACTTACCAAAGTATTTTTGGGCGGAAGCAATTAACACAGCATGTTACATCTTAAATAGAGCATTAATAAGACCAATATTAAAGAAAACACCTTATGAATTATGGAATGAAAGAAAACCAAATATAAAATACTTTCATGCATTTGGATGTAAATGTTTCATTCATAATAATGGTAAAAACAACTTAGGAAAATTTGATGCTAAATCTGATGAAGGAATTTTTCTAGGTTATTCAACAACTAGTAAGGCATATAGAATCTTTAACAAGAAAACCTTAGTAGTTGAAGAATCCATTCATGTAGTTTTTGATGAATCTTTAGCAACTGGATCTGAAAAGATTGATGATGAGGAAGATACAAACATAATTGAAAAAGATCTTGAAAAACTTAATATTGAAGTATCTTCTGATCATGAACAAGAGGCTAAAGATAATGATTCACATAAGGATGATGTTAATAATGATCATAATGATATAGATCTTCCAAGAGATTGGAGATATGCTTATAGTCATCCTAAGGAATTGATTATAGGTGATCCATCTCAAGGAATAAGAACTAGATCATCTATGAGAAATATTAGTAATCATCTTGCATTTGTATCACAAATTGAACCTAAAACTATTGAAGAAGCTGAAAAAGATAATAATTGGATGTTAGCAATGCAAGAAGAACTAAATCAATTTACTAGAAATAATGTTTGGACTTTAGTTGAAAGACCTAAAAATCATTCAGTAATAGGATCAAAATGGGTTTTTAGAAATAAACTAGATGAAAATGGCATAGTAATTAGAAACAAAGCTAGATTAGTTGCAAAAGGATATAATCAAGAAGAAGGTATTGATTTTGATGAAACCTTTGCACCTGTAGCTAGATTAGAAGCCATTAGACTTATTACTTGCATTTGCATGTCACATGAATTTTAACTTATTTCAAATGGATGTAAAAGCGCATTTTTAAATGGATTTATAAATGAAGAAGTTATGTAGAACAACCACCAGGTTTTGAAGATCATGAATTTTCAAATCACGTTTTTAAATTGCACAAAGCTTTATATGGTTTGAAACAAGCACCTAGAGCTTGGTATGATAGGTTAAGTAAATTCTTAATAGAAAATGATTTTACAAGAGGAAATGTTGATAAAACATTTTTTTGAAAAGAAAAAGTAAAGATTTACTTAGTAGTACAAATATACGTAGATGACATTATTTTTGGTGCTACTAACGAATCTCTTTGTCAAGAATTTGCAAAGTTGATGCAGGGAGAATTCGAGATGAGCATGATGGGAGAACTCAACTTCTTCCTTGGACTCCAAATCAAACAATGCAAGGAGGGAATCTTTATCAACCAAACCAAAGTACACAAGAGAACTACTCAAAAAGTTTGGTATGGAAACAATGAAACCCCTCGGAACACCAATGAGTCCTTCATGCAAGCTGGACAAAGATGAAGAAGGTAAGAAGGTTGATCAAAAGTATTATCGAGGTATTATCGGATCCCTTCTTTATTTAACAGCAAGTAGACCAGATATAATGTTTGCAGTATGTTTATGTGCTAGATTTCAATCTGAACCTAAAGAATCACATTTAATAGCTGTTAAAAGAATACTAAGATACTTAAATGGAACAAAAATGTAGGTTTATGGTATTCTAGAGACTCAACATTAAACCTAATTGCATATTCTGATTCTGATTATGCTGGATGTAAGTTAGATAGAAAAAGCACAAGTGGTGCATGCCATTTCTTAGGAAGTAACTTAATCACATGGTTTAGCAAAAAGCAAAATTCAGTTGCATTATCAACTACTGAAGCTGAATATGTAGCAGCTGGAAGTTGCTGTGCGCAAATCCTATGGATTAAGCGACAACTTGAAGACTATGGTATCACACTTGATAAAACACCCATAAATGTGATAACACTAGTGCAATCAATTTAACAAAAATCCAATTCAACACTCAAGAACAAAACACATAGAAATTAGATATCATTTTATAAGAGAACATGTAGCTAATGATGAAATTTGTTTAGATTATGTAAACACTGAAGAACAATTAGCTGACATATTTACAAAACCTTAAGTGAAGAAAGATTTTGTTATCTTAGAGGAGAGTTAGGAATTTGTAATCCTTTTGTAGATTTTGAAACCTTAAGGAAATATATCTAGAATTCTTTCAATTCCTCAAAATCTTAAGGAAATTTTATCTAGAACTCATATCAATTTGATCTATCAAAATCCAATGATTATTTAATCATACTCAAAGATCAAATCCGGACATTTCAGACATCTGAAAAATTTTGATTTTTTACTCTGAAATGGTCTCGGAGCCGACTCGAGAGTATCGGAGTCGACTCGAGTTTCTGCTGAAACTCAGGAGTCGACCCCTTCTCTGAGCGAGTCGACTCGAGATCGAGTCTGGCTCTGTGACTTACCCGAGCCGACTCTATGCTTTGCGCGAGTCGACTCGACGTGGTCCCAAATCGCTTTATTAGGGCACGAGCCGACCCATCGATCGATTCTAATCATTCCAAATCATTTTCAAAACCCTCCAAAACCCTTCAAACCTTCCAAAATCTTCCAAAATCCTTAAACAATCATTCCACTTTGATCAATGGCCCCCAAAACCCGTGGTGCTAGTAGTAGCGGTGCCGGGATGAAAAGGAAGAAGACCGTGCGTCGACCCGTTCGCGAGCCGACTCCGACTCTTCGCCTTCTTCCTCTTCGGACGACTCGCCTGCTCCTACTGCCACTACTCCTCAGGTAGATCACCTTGCGAGTAGAGTCATTACAAGGAAGGAAGTTTGATTTGATTTGAGAGAGGGATTGCTTGTAGGGACAGTTGAAGGAAATGGGATTTGAAAAGATATGCTCCTTAGACTGTCCTACATACCCAGCATTAGTTAAAGAGTTTTATAAAAATTTGACTAGAGGAGACAATGGATTGTCAGCATTGTTAGAGGAGTTGGTTTGAATGTCACTGCCATTCTTCTAAATTATTGGACTTACCCCTATCAGGACCTTCCACTTTTGACCCAGAGGATAGGTCACCTGCCCTCACAAGATTATTGAATAGAAATTTTGAGGGATTTGAAGAAGTTTTTGCCAATCAGCTGCCACTGGACTTGAGATTGCTTCATAACATCTGCAGCAGGATTCTTTTCCCTAAGACAGGCCGATTTGACTATGTGTCTGAGAGGGATATCTTTGTATGGATGCTGTAGTTTCAGGCAAGCCAATCAACTTACCCATGATGATTATGGTATATAGCTGATTGTGGGAGTAAGAGGAAATCCAGTCTTCCCTACGGCATGATCTTACAAATTATTCAGAAGCCAAGGAATTGAAATTAGTGATAGTGAGCCCAAGAGAATTTGAGACATACTTACTATTCATTGGCCACTATTCACCGATGGGCTTCAAGAAAGTAAATGGTAGTTGGATAAGAAAAGGTCAAGAAGATGTTAGAGCTGAGGAGAGTTGAAGACATTGAGCTGAGGTCGAGGCTGGACCTTCTGTTGCTGGACCTCTGAGGCAGGACCTAGCATGCATTATTCTCCTCCACCTCAGACTTCATCTTTTTCTGTGAGATTTTCAGATGAGCAGTTATGTCAGCTTAGAGCTATGTTTGCTTTGATAATCAAAGAAAAGATGAAATTGGTCAATTGAGAGAAGATTTAGAGAATTAAAGGAAGACATCATTTCAAGACTTGACTTACTTTCATTTTCTGTTGGTACCCATGTGGATTCACTCAATGCTGAGCTTAAGAAGATATTTGAAAGACTTCAAGGGATAGCTGATGGATCCAATGTGTATCTTGATAGAACTAATCAGTTAAGAAGAGATATTGATGCTGCAGTTGATCAGATACAAGTAACTATGAATGACTTTAACAAATCACAAAAGGATGATATCATGGAAATGATTGGACACTTAAAGAGTATAATTTTCAAGCGTGTCAAATGATTTTGATACTTGTTTGTATTTCTAGATTTCCTTACTAGATTGTAAGGAAGTTTTGCTTTAATATGACTGTATTTGAACTTTGATGAATTTAAGTTAGTTTAATTTCATTACAATGTTTGTTACATTTTGATGTAATTTGACATACTTTTGAAGTAATGAGAAAAGTTATGTTCATTTCAATTATGAGTACCTTTGAATATCTTGAATGCTTATGTTTAATTTGATATAATTTTGAATATCTCAATACTCAATTGATAACTTAGATGCTGAATGAATTCGAATGAATTTAATCAAGTTGATGCTCTGATGCATCTCAACCTTTTTGTTGATTACAAAAAAGGGAGAGATTTAATCGTATATGCATCATCCCCTTTTAATTGCCCTAATTAAATAAGGGGGAGAGAATTAACATATAAGGGCATAAAGCTTAAGTTTTTGAATTTGAAAAATTTTGAATGAATTATAAAATTGAGTTTCATAGGGGGAGCTACCTCATTGAGGGGGAGCCTTTCCATGAACACAAAAGTTGAATCATAAATTTTTTAATCATAATGCATATACTCAATGTTTTTGTCATCATCAAAAAGGGGGAGATTGTTGAGAAATTATTGAAACATAATTGCCCCAACTTATTGATTTTGATGATTTCCAAAAGCCATGAGTATTTAAAAGAAACAATGAGTTTATTTATCAAAAATGAATTATTTAAATAATCAATGACTAATGTTAAATTATGATTTTTGAATCAATTTGAAAAAAGTTTCAAGCTCTATATTTAAGCTTTCAAAAAGAATTTTATACATATTTTCAATCAATGATTTTTGAAAATGTCTTGAATTGATGCTTAATGTCAATTTATTGTATTCAAGTCAATTTATATTTAAATTTATTTGGGATGATTTTAAAGTCAATCAGAAATTTTTCTGATTTTTGTATCGTCCCGAGCCGACTCAAGAGTTTCCGAGTCGACTCCCCACTTTTCAATGTTTCCTGAGTCGACACTTGAGTTTTCAAGAGTCGACCCCTGAACCTTCGCGAGCCGACTCATGACTGTGCGAGCCGACTCGACTCAGACGGCAGAGAATTTTTGAGCACTTCTCGAGTCGACTCCCCGGAGTCGACCTTGAAAGTTATTTTCTGGAATTGTTCGAGCCGACTTGCTCGAGCCGACTCCGAAATCTGGGCGGATTTTTTGAGACACTCAGCTCCAACGGTAAGATTTTTGAATAACGGCTATTTTTCTTTGTTTCTAACGGATATATTTTTGCAGAATCTATAAATAGAGGAGCCTTTTCAAATCAAAAGAAAAAAGAGATCAAAAGAGAGAAAAGAAAATTCAAAAAGAGGGAAAAACAGAGCTTTATTGGAAAAATCTTTAGATTCAAAATAGAGTGATTCAAAAGGAGTGAAATCAAAGAGAAGTTTCGTCTGCTCCAGATCATCAATCCACAAGAGTTCAGAAGAAAATCCAAAAGCTTTTCAAGATCAAATCAAGGATTTTCAACATTCAAAAAAGGAGAAAAAGCTTCATCTCAACTCCAAAGTTCAAACGGTCAAGAATCTTGCTGAGGCCTGATTCAACACTTCAAGAGGAGTTAAAGAGGAGAAGGAAGAAAGCCAAAGCCAAACCATCTCAATCTTATCAGGCTTTTCTAACCTTTTTATATTTGTATATCTGCTCAAGGGGAGCTTTTAATTTAAACTCTTTATTTTTTGTTTGCTGATTCAATCAGTGGATTGAATCAGTGGAGGTTATTATACCTCGTTGCAAGCCGGAGTGCTTGTGTTGGGTTAGTTGTGAGCCCGGTGTGTAGGGTTTTGTGCTGGTGAGCCCGTGTAAAACCGGCTGGGTTCGTTGTGATCCCGGGAAAACAACAAGTTTGAGTTGTGAACTTGTAAAACAACTCGGCTGTAATCAAGAGATTATAGTGTGGACCCAAGTGAATCTTGGGAGTGGACGTAGGTGTTGGTTGCACCGAACCACTATAAAATTATCTTGTGTTTGCCGTGCTAATTTTCTCTCTCTATCTCTCATTATTTGTTGTGTTTGATTAAAGTTAGCCTCTCACTTGCACATTTCTAACTAAGCAACTAAAGTTAAAAAGTCTTAAATTTTTAAGAACCCAATTCACCCCCCCCCCTCTTTGGTTGCCATCTGGGCCAACAGGAGACATTTTTTTATGGTGAGATTTGCCTTCATTCGTCTGATTCTAGCTATTGTAGCCCATTTGGATTTGGAGCTACATCAAATAGATGTCAAAATAGTGTTTCTTAATAGGAGCTTAAAAGAAGATATCTATTTGGATCAATATTTGGGCTTTGTGGCCAAAGGACAGGAGGGCAAAGTGTGCTACTTTAGAAGATCTATATATGGTCTTAAGCAATCATCTAGGCAATGGTACCTTAAGTTTCATTAAGCCATTATATCAATTGGCTTAGACATGATTGAGGAGGACCATTGTGTGTACATTAAGAAATCAGATGATGAAATTTTAATTTTGGCGATGTATGCAGATGACATCCTGATAGCTGGAAGTTCTATAGAGCTGATCAATGCTACTAAGGAGTGGTTGTCCTCTATTTTTGAGATGAAGGATATGGGTTAGGAAAATTTTGTACTGGGAGTGAGAATCATAAGAAATCGTGCTAAGAAGTTTCTTGGTTTGTCTCAAGAAACAAATATTGATAAAAACTTAAAGTAATTTTGAATGCACTATTCTAAACCCATTGATACCCAATAGAGAAGGTTTGTACTTTGAGCATTGACCAGTGCCCTAAAACTAATGATGAGAGAAAAAAGAAAAAAGATCCCCTATGCCAGTGCTGTGGGGAGCTTGATGTACGCTATATTGTGTACTCGTCATGATATTTGCTTTGCAGTCGGCTTGCTTAGCCGATACCAAAGTAATCCAAGACTTGCTCATTGGGTTGCAGTTAAAAGGATTTTTTGTTACCTTCATGGTACTACCAATCTCACCCTAAGCTATTAGTGTGAAGATTTGAAATTAAAGGGTTTTTGTGACTCTGATTGGACTGGTAATAGAAATGAGCTTAGATCCACCATAGGATATATGTTCATCTTTTTAGGTGGAGCTGTCACTTGGTGCAGTAAGAAATAAAGCTGCATTGCTCTGTCCACCATTGAAGCCAAATATATTGCTTTTTTGGCTGTTGTCCAAGAGGCTGTGTGGCTGAGGAGGTTCTTGAGGAGACTTGAAATATCAACTAATGCTTATGAGGCTATACAGATCAATTTTGATAGTATGAAAGTATTACAATATGCTAAAGATCCTAAATACCATGGTAGGACCAAGCATATTGACATTAGATATCACTTCATTTGGGACATGATCAAGCAAGAAAAAGTTACCCTTAAGCATATCTCTACTAGTAGGATGATGGCTAATCCTTTGACAAGGCCCATTCCTAGGGATGTATTCTAGACTCATGTGAGGAGTCTAGGTCTATATAGAGTGTGACAGATCGAGATATATTTCAGACTTATGTAAGAAGCTTAGGTCTATATTTTGATTGATAGACATGGATTGTATAGACATCATTGATTGTGTGTTAAAGTTTATGCAATGTTTATTTTCATTATTATTATGAGTTCATATTTACAGGCACATATGTGAATGAATATTACAGGCTTAGATCAGCCCATTTATATGGGTGATTGTCCTGACACATTTGTAGTGAGTAGAATGAGACTATAGTAGCCATTATAGATGCTTGAGTAATAATGCATGTGTTGCAAATTGCATGGGTTGCATAAGGTACTGTATGAGTTACATACTGCATAAGTTGCAGAATACATGGGTTACAAAATGGGCTACGTAAAACAAAGTCACCTCAGTGTAGGCTAAGATGAGACTCAGTTGGGTACGGAGTTTGTGTATTGATCTATCCACAAATCCGTATCAAGCCTGTAGTAGCCAAACTAAGAGCATACGAGTGTGCTCGAGCTAGACATTTTTGTGATGTCTAGACCTGTGTTCGTACAGTGTTTGAGTTTGATATAACCCATTGAGAGGGAGCTCAACTATAGCATGCATTTTGTTGCATGTGCTAAAGTCGATGCAGTAGGGGATAACATGATACATTTCTTCTCCGTTGCCATGTGAGGCCTATACTATATAGTGTTCTTGGACTTGAACCTATATCATGAAGTTTGAGTTTAGGATGACTTCCTTAGCCTTGTTCTCCAGGGTCATGGAATTAATACGGCCATATGAGACAATCCTAGGAAGTTGAGTGGATAAAGATGGATTGGTATGAGTGTTCAAGGAAGAATATTTGCGACCACACCTTATGTTGTGATCTATTGCCCGGGCAATCATGTGTATAAGTTGCATATGATTATGGATATAAATATTTTGACTTTGTGTTTTTTCAAGTGCTGCTCAGAAAACAATTCTTGAGAGATTGAGAGTACTTGATCAGGTGTGATCGAATTTCTGGGACATAGATGTGATTGAATTATATCACTTGTTCACTGCGTTAGTTATTTATTAACTTAATGCAGTATATCCACTAATACGTCCTTGTTCTCCAGGGTCATGGAATTAATACGGTCACATGCATGAGATAATCCTAGGAAGTTGACTGGATAAAGATGGATTAGTATGAGTGTTCAAGGAAGAATATTTGTGACCACACCTTATGTTTGTGATCTATTGCCCGGGCAATCATGTGTATAAGTTGCATATGATTATGGATACAAATATTTTGACTTTGTGTTTTTTCAAGTGCTACTCAGAAAAAATTTCTTGAGGGATTGAGAGTACTTGATCAGGTATGATCAAATTTTCTGGGATATAGATGTGATTGAATTATATCACTTGTTCACTGTGTTAGTTATTTATTAACTTAATGCAGTATATCCACTGTGTTACTGTGTGTGAGTTTTGTCATGTTGCATACTCCATCGCACTGCATGATGAGAGAGTTGAAGCTATAAGTATTGTTCCTGTATGGATGAGTGAAAGATTTTTGAGCGATGGGACTCTATGTTAATATCGAGAATAGGACTCTTGGTATCCCGTTCTCATCCTTATCATGTTCTATAAGAGAAGACAGAGGGTCTTTTGGATGATAAGCTACGGAGAGAGAAAAGCCTCTCTTCCACCTCTCTGAGACAGTCCTTCTCTTCCTTTTCGGCACCGTGGCTTAGGATTGTAGACGCATTAGAAACTCTGGTATTTCCCGACGACGGATGATTCATTGCTTCTGCTACTCTCGAAACGAGGTAAGCCCATATTTTGGCCTTAAAGTAGTTTAATGCCAATTAGGTCAATAGAATTGTGATTTTATATATGAGCTAAACTTTTGTCTAGAAATTTTAAAAGTACTCCTAATGCAAACTCCTAATGCAAGAGAAGGCAAACATTTATCTTTTTTAAGAATGGATATGGATAAATTATATACAATAAATTATTGTCTTAACCGTTACCTATCTCATTGTTGTCCAAGCTTGCAGGGCTTTCTGCCATCTCTAAACTTATAATGAATATGGCTCAAAATTAAAATATTTTTATTTTTATTTTTATTTAAAAAAACTTGGATACAGCCAAGTAAGAAACCTCTAGCTTTTCCTTTTTTGAGGAAAACTTCTGGAACTTTCAAATGCTAGTTTCTGATATAAACACTTGCTTGTTGTGGGAAAGTAGAACAAGAGATTAAATGCAGCAAAGAATGGAAGTTCAATATGATATTGTTGTTATTGTCTACAAAACACTTTTGTCCAAAATTGAATATAAATAAATGTTCTCCCTTTAACCAGCATAAATCTGATACTAGAAAGGTGGTGTTCTGGAATGAAGTTTGGGAAATATATTTGATTTCATTGCTGTTCACTATCCAAATAACACTTGTGAATTTATTTAAAAGATAGGGATATATCGACAAGTGTTAGTAGAATGAAATCCTTCTCTCTCCCTACAAAGGCCTCAACTAACTTCGATTTAGTTAAGTTTTTTCATGATTGTTAGATTCTGGCCGCCTTGGGGTGGATAAGTATGCGAGGCCATGAGGCAGTGTAACTGAGCTCCCCATGAAGAAGTTTTATATACTGCTTACTTTTTTTTTTTGGTACAGGAGAAGGGGAAGGAGGGCTTTGCCGATCCGTAGCTAGGTCCCATACGGCTCTGTTTCTGTCAGAAAATGTTCTGTGCACGGTGCGAGATTTGCGCAGCCATTCCCCGCCCGAAGGCGAGTTGATCAACCTGACCCCACCTAGGTGCCAGTAGTCAGAACAGGAAAATTAGACAGACCTTAGCCCTTCCAACACTCACGTTTCAGGCTCCAAGAATTAATCTTGGAATTATTCGAGTTAGCTGAAGCGTCATTCCTCGAACCCGTGACGTGTTGATGGCGTGGAAAAAGCCCTGACCACTGGGCTACCGCATGAGCGGTTATACTGCTAACTTGATGACTCATGGGATCTCTCTATGACTTTATGGGTGATGAGAGAGGTGATTTAGAGGAGGGGTACAACTTGGGTCGGGTTCAATTCGAATCCGGTCCGTCAAACCCGATTTACAACAGTGTTTAAACTCATGTTTGTTCAACCCGAACCCGAAAGATCCGGATTTAACCCGATCCGATTTGCAATTGACCCAGGTTCGGATTGACCGCAACCTGAACCTGAGATAACCCGAACTCGAGAGTTACCCGAACAGAGGGTAGCTTATCGGCACTAGGTTTTTAGGAGTGTTGAGGGCGCTAGTTGGGTTGGACGAGATGGCCAACTTGAGGGCGAGAATGGCAAGGCCGTCGGTTACATGCGAGAAAAAGAAGGACAAACATAAAGACGGATCATCCACACATTTCGTTTCACTTTCCGTCTCCTTCTCTTCTTTGTTTATAGCACCTCCTCCTCTTCTTTATTTCAGGTAAGACTTTTTTTTTTAATACAATGTTATAGTCCTGAGTCTAGCTTATGCGTTCGGCAAGAAATTTTATTTTTCTATCTTTGGAATCCATAATTCGGTGTTTATTTACTTTGAAAAAAGTATATTTTTTTTTCATCAATCCGAATTTTAATTCGAAACTCAATCCGAATCTGATTTTTAAAAATAAAATTAGGATTAAAATTTTACAAATAAGATTAGGATTAAAATTATGTTTAATATTTTATAAATAAAATTAAAATTAAAATTAAAAAAAATCGAGTTTTATGAACCCACCCCACCCCTAATTTAGAGCATTCTGCGGTCCTAACGAAGAGAAGGCAGGTAGCAGACATATTCTTTTCCTTTTTTGAGGGGGTTGAGAAAGAGAGGGAAGATCCAAAGGAACTGCACATGCTCACGTGAGGGGTCTATTCTGGTTGGCCCTTAAGGGATTTTGTGCATATCTTGCTCCATGTGCGTTGATTTTGTAACAGGGATCTTTGCGTTGATGATGGGGGCACGGATTCTGATGATGCTTTAAGTAACAAATATTGATTTGATTCTCTCTGTCTCTCTTTTCGGAGAGAGAGATTCTATGGTTGTTGGATGTTTATTTCTTAGATTCGAGTGGGAAATTTGTCTTAAAAAATCCACTTGGCAAATGTTTATTTCATAATCATCCAAAAGTAGCAGCATCTTTTTTTTTTTTTTTTTTTTTGGTAAAAAAAAAAAAAAGGGGAAGAAGGGCTATTACCGATCCGTAGCTAGGTCCCATGCGGCTTCATTTCCCGTCAGGATATATTTCATGCACGGCGCGAGATTTGCGCAGCCGTTTTCCATCCGAAAACGAGTAGGTCAACCTGACCCCACTCAGGTGCCAGCAGTCAGAACAGGGAGACTAGAAGAAACCTTAGCCCCTCCAGCACCGACGTTTCAGGCCCCAAGAATTAACTTGGAATTATTTGAATCAGCCGCAACCTCATTCTTCAAACCTGAGACGTCGTGATTATGTGGAGGAGCAGCATCTTTTTTTGCCTGCAAAGGTATTGTGAAGTCGTTGCTAATAATAAAATAATTGGTAGAAAGCCATTAACAAGTTACTTGGTTGATTTAACTCTCTCTCTCTCTCTCTCTCTCTCTCTCTCTCTCTCAATGGAAGCTGAGTTGGACTGCCCAGGCTAGACCTCATGTTATTTATTTTTGTCTCATAGCATCAATTTTTTTTTCTTCTATTTTAGAACATTAAAATTAAGGATCATAAAATTGAACGGAACATTTGAACACAACTTAAATTCAATATAAAATAAGTAGAATTGGTTCAAATTGATCTTAAGTAGGTTCACAGCGTAAACGTGTCAATATGATTATGACACAAAATAATCATGTTTTGTCATGAGTTAACTCATCAATCCAGAAAAGATAGGTTAAAATTTATTTAGTTGATGATATTTAAGCCGATCATTTTAAGTGGATAGGATCGTGTCTATTCATATTAAGTCTTATTATGTTGAGCAAATTATATCATATCAATCCAATGCTATTTGTTTATTAAACGGATTACGCATGCCATGTTGTATTACCTATATAATAATTGTTGGGCCTGATGTGGTACTATCAAGGTCCAGGTTGGGCTAACTTATATTGAACTGGGTGTGAGTCTAAGAGTTGAGATTAAATCAAGTCATGCGTATACATGGGCTTGGAGATTAGTTTAATCTTATTGGGTTAGTTCATGAAAGTTTTTGTTGAGTCTAGGCCAAGCCCATTTGGGCATAACTCAGGACCAAACGGTTCAAGAGCATATGCATTATCGCTACGCTAATTTGATCGTTGGCAACAAAAGGTGAAAGCTTAGGGTATTTCTTTAGCGAGGAGATCCCACCGCTGTTCAAACACTAAACCCCAATAATTGGTATCAGAGCCTAGTTCAGGAAGGAATAATTTGGAGATCTTCAAAGCGCTGAAAAATTTCAGCAAGGCCTCATCAAAGTCTCTCAAGTTTCTAGAATTTTTTGTGATATTTTTTGTTGAATCTAGTGATGGGTAGTAGCATAAAAATAGATTTTGAGAAGTTTGATGGGAAGAAAAGTTTCTTCATGTGAAAAGTTAGGGTAGAGGACCTCCTTGTGCAGCAGAGTTTAGATTTAGCTTTAGAGCAAAGACTAGATGGAATGACAGAAAAATAGTGGATGTCATTGGAGAAGAGAGCATGTGCAGCGATCATAGAATGTCTAGCAGATTCAGCCCTATATTCAGTGCTGAAGGAGAAAACCCTGAAGGAACTTTGGATGAAGTTGCACACCCTCTACATGAGGAAGAACATGTGCAATAAGTTGATGTTAAAGAAGCGCCTCTATAGCCTTTGGATGGCAGAAGGTGGAGGTGTGCTGGGCCATATCTTCGACAAGATGGGTAATGAATTGTTGAATGTCAGGGTCAAGATGAAGGAGAAAGATAAGGCACTTCTATTATTGTATTCACTGCCCATATCATATGACTCATTGGTCACGACACTACTCTACGAGAAGGAGACACTGTTCTATAAAGATATTATCTTGGTATTTTGAACGAATGAGCAAAGGAAGAAGATGATCAAGGAAATTCCCCAGGAGAGTCTATCAGTGGGGGAAAGGTCAGGCAGAGGCAGAGACAGAAGTAGACCTAGGGGATGGTTAAAGTCTAGGAAGGCTAAGTGCTACAAGTATGGTGAAGTAGGACATTTCAAAAGGGATTGTCCTAAGAGAAAAAATTAAAAAGGAGAAAAGAGAGGATCTGAATCTGTGAGTATAGTTGCAGACCAGGAGGTGGAGGATGATCTCTTGGTGGTATCAGATGGTCACAAGCACAACATAGAGTGTGGACCTTGGATTTAACTTATTCTCATCATTACACTCCTAACCGATCATGGTTCAGCACTTACATAAAGGTTGATGAGGGGTGTGTGATTCTTGGAGATGATCACCCTTGCAAGATGGTAGGAATTGGTACAGTGAGGGTGAGAATGTTTGATGGCATGGTGCATACTCTTACCAGCATGAAGCATATCCTATAACTCAAGAAGAATCAGGTGACACTGGGGTACCTAGAGCAGACTGAATACAGCTTTAGTGGTCATGCCAGGAGTGGAGTTTTGAATATCTCCAATGAAGCTATAGTGGTGATGAAAGGGAGAAGGCTAAAAAATAACCTATACATGTTGAAGGGCTCTGTGATGACCAAAAAATCTGAAACAACAGCTATGGAACAGGATCCTCGAAATGTATACATGATGTGGCATTACTGCCTAGGTTATATGGGAGAAAGTGGGATGAAAGAACTAAGCAAGAAAGGGCTACTTCCAGACCTGAGTGGTGGAGTTATAGAGATCTATGAGCCATGTCAGATGGGGAAGTAGAGGAGAGTGCAGTTCTTAGTCAGCACAGCTAGGAGTGCAGAACCCCTGGAACTAGTACACATAAACGTTTGGGGACCAGCCCTAATTTTTGCAAGAAATGGGGTCAAATACTTCTTGACCCTAATAGATGATTTATCAAGGAAGCTATAGGTCTACTTCATAAAGAAGAAATTAGAGGTCTTTACCAAGATCAAAATCTGGAAGGCTGAGGTGGAGAGGGAGCAGGGTAGGAGTGTGAGTGTTTGAGGTCAGATAATGGCGGGGAATACACTAGCAGGGAGTTTTAGAGTTTTTGTAAGGAGTGGGATATCAAAAGATACTTTTTGGTGATGAAAACTCCTCAACAGAATAGGATGGCTAAGAGGATGAACAAAATACTATTAAAAAAAGTAAGATGCTTAAGGCTGTAGACAGGGCTTCTAAAGATGTTTTAGATTGGCACAGTAGATGCAGCTAGCTACTTGGTCAATCGGTCACCGCACACCAGGTTGGATGGAGGTATTTCAGAGGAGATATGGTCTAAAGGTAAGACAAGCCTGAACCATCTGAGGGTATTTGGATGCACAGCATATGTGCATGTTGGTGCTGGGGAGCAAAGTAAGTTGGACGCCAGGTCAAAGATGATGGTGTTTCTAGGCTACTCGCATGGAATCAAGGGGTATCGGCTGTGGAATCCCTTGGAGAAGAAGGTTATCATCAGCAGGGATGTAACCTTCGATGAGAGCTCGATCCTTCAAAGGAGAGATGGCATAAAAGTACAGCAGGAGTTGCAGGAGGTATAGCAAGGCAACACTAGTTAGATGACCCCCTACAAAGTCGTGCCATTTGCTAGTAGAATATGAGGATTTGAGATTCAGATGGAGAGGACTGACAGAGGGGTCAGAAGTTAGGAAGTTCAGCAAGATGCAGCTAGGCAAAGGACTCGGCAGGATACAGCTGGATAGGGGACTGATACTGGGATCTACTGCATAGGCTCAAAAGGAATGTGCGACCACCAATTTGATACGGCTTTGAGGATTCGGTGTTATATGCCCTTGTGATAGCGAATGGAGACTCTTACACCTATGAGAAGGCTGTGAAGAGCCAGAATAGCCAGGACAGAGATAGATGGGTCTAGGTAGAGGAGATGCAGTCTCTCCACAAGAACAGCATGTGACAGTTGGTCCAGTTGCCACAAGGAAAAAAACTCATTCGCTGCACATGAGTTTATCAGCATAATGAAGGGTCTTTTAGAGTCAGGGAGTATTAGGTACAAGGCAAGACTAGTAGCCAAGGGATACTTTCAGAAGGATGACATCGACTATAGAGAGCTGGTGGAAGAAGGTGGGATGGAGCTGATAAAGGTACATACCAAGAGGAATTCAGCAGATGCACTGACCAAGGTTCTTTCATGGAACAACTTTCGTAGGTATGCAGCTGATGGACACAGCGGATGTACTGAGGCCTTGAAGCACCAAGATAGAGATTGTTGGGCCTAGTATGGTGCAATCAAGGCTCAGGTTGGGCTTACTTGCATTGGGCTAAGTGTGGGTCTAAGGGTTAAGATTAAATTAAGTCACGGGTGTACACGAGCTTGGAAATTAGTTTAATCTCATTGAGTTAGTCCATAGGAGTTTTTGTTGAGTCTGGGCATGTATTTAAACCTTGGTTTCTAGGGTTTGAATAGAATAAAAAACACAGACACATTACCGTTACGCCAATCTGATCGTTGTTAACAAAAAAATAAAAGCTCAGGGTATTTCTTCAACGAGGAGATCCCATTGTTGTTCAAACACTAAACTCCAACAATAATCATATCAAGTTTGTATTTGGATCTTTGACATGATTAATAAATTATATCATATTAGTACCAATCCATATACTATTATACTTTATCCTTAGCATCATACAAAATGATACAAAAACATTAATTGCTATCCCTAAATGAAATGAGAAAGTGCACTGAGAAAAAATTGATGTTTCGCATCTAGTTTAGTTTCTTTGCATCAAAATAAAAGATTTGTGTTTGTCATAGTTATTTTTTCATAAAACAATGAAGTGCATGCTAAGTACCATTTGTCATAGTTATTTCTTCATCGAAGGAGTGCATGGAGTGCATGCTAAGTACCATTTCATTATTTTCTTCTACTTCCTTTTCAAGCGAACTATCCTTCTTGTTACCTGCAAAGAACCATACTTCTCCTCACATCTTTTGCATTTGATCTCTGAGTCAAAACCAGCTTTGTATAAGTTCATCCAATCGATAGGTGAATCAAGCTCAAGCTCAAAAAGTCATTGGCTGGTAAAAACAAGTTTATGTGCAGGTTTGGCTCAAAAAATGGCTGCACACAGGCATGACAAAGTGAAGTTCAAACAAACCTTGTCAACCATTGTCAGCTTAAGGTTGATCCTGAACTGTTTGTCTAGGCCCTTCACCATTACGTTTGATAGGCTTAAATTTTCATTTTTTTTACTCCCTCAAACAAAAGAAAAATCTACATTTTGAAATTGATTGGTTAATTATATTTGTTTATCATTTGATAATACTTTGGGATAGTAATATTTTCCAACATTGATTAGGCATCAGCATATCCATGCTTATAACAACCACACCCTGGTCTTAGTGATAAGAAAGAACATGATAACTAACATATCACCAAGACAAACAGTAATATTTGTTGAAATTAAGTCCCCATTGATATAAAAATATGGAAATATATTTACAAGAGTGGCAGACTGAAGGTTCCTCATGTGCTCTAATTCAAGAACAGAAACGTTGTAGGACTGAAGAGTTTATGGTTAAGAAGTTGGTCAGATTGGTTTAATTGGTTAAATATTGTTGGCAGTGAAGTGCTTTTTTTTCTTTTTCTTTTTTTGGGGAGCAAAGGCAGTATAAATACGATCAAGATGAGATTCTTTTATCCTTTCTAACTCTTTCCATTCAAAGATACTTAATTGTTATCATAAAATTAAGACTTAGGTAGTGTTTGATAGAAAAAATATTATCCATGGATAAGTGTACGGGATAGAGTTTATCCCCTGGCTATCCCTAGGGATATCCCTTGGCTATCCCTAGGGATATCCCTTGGCTATCCCATTGATCATATCAAATGCAAAAGGTAAATCTATAGGATAACCTTTTTTATTCTTATTTGGAGGGATAACCAGCTATTCCTACATTCTCTAGGGAATAAATTGAGAGGATATCCCATGGTTAATCATAGTTAACCATGGATTATCCCTTTGGTTAACTTTATTCTCTGCTATCCCTTATAGTTATGGCTTTTGGGAATAAGAGGGGATATCCTTGGATATCCCCTCTTATCCCCTATTTCAAACACTACCTTAGGATCAATCAAATTTTATAGTAATCTGATAGGCCGAAACAAGTTGAGGAGTGAACTATAAAATTTTCCTAAACCGACATTTTTCTAAAACAATGGAATAGAAACTGGCTTTCTCCCATATTCTTTTGCTTGTTTGATATTTGCCTTTGAAAATTTTTTTTCTCAATCTATTGTCTGAAAAAAAATTATAAAAAAATAAATTTTATCATATTTGATTGGCAAGAAATTTATATAGAAAAATAAATCTAAAAATATATTTCTATATTTGATGGGATAATTTACATAAAAATATTAATTTAACTATAATATCCCTAAAATAAAAATTGCATAAGAATTAATATAATATACTGCATTATATTATATTATTATATAATATTATATAGTATATATGATATTATATTCTAATTTATTAAATCATATTATATTATATGATATACATATTATAGTAAAATAATATAAATATAATAGGATAATTTTGGATTTTTTGATGCTAAGTTTTTTTTTTTTTTTCAGTAGGATAGGAAAAGATAAAATACCTTTTTTATGAAAAATTTTTCTAATGGAGCATGAAAGGAAAAGAAAAAAAAATATAGGCCCTACTAATAAAGTAGGACAAACAACCCCTGAGAGGAAAACTAAGACGAAGACTCACCACCATCTCATTAAAATATTAATGATATGGTAATTAAACGGTCAAATAAATAGGATATTGAAAAGAAAAAGAGGAGAGGACGAAGGAAAGATCAAAGAAGACGGAAGAAGAAAGCCAACCACCTTTGTTTCTCTACCCAGCTCTCTCCATATATCTTTTCATATCATTTTCCACTGAAGTTGCTATTGACTCCTATCTGAGACTCTCTCTCTCTCTCTCTCTCTAATTGGGGGTCACTTTCTTTTGGAAAATGCCACCATCGCCATAGAAAAAAAGAAGAGAGGGACGATGGAGTATCCCAATGATAAGACAGTCCTCCATGGCTCAACTGTGACAAAGAAAAGCACATCATGTAGAGAAAAGTCCAGGTGCAGCAAGAAAAGAAGGCCTGCAGTCTCCGCTCTAAAACCAAAGACCAGGCCATCTCTTGCATAAGTTTCATGCGTACATCCAAGTTACTTGATGATAGAAGTTTTTTTGTCCCAGCAAACTAATCTAAGAACTGTTGTCATGATGTTATCAATTTTCATATATTTTAATCCAAACATGACTTTGGTAATGACATTTTTTTACTGAAAGTTTTTAAACTTTATTTTGCCACCTGCTACGTCCAAATCCAATTTTGCAGTGCTCAAGCTAATCCAAGGAGAATGGTGTCAATCATTAACTGAACATTCTATTGCCACTCAAACATAAACAAAGGACAGCCAAACACTTGGCTATCTGATTGGATTGTTCGTTTAATTTACATCAAAAAGAATTGTCCATATTATAGATGAAACTGGAATCAATTATGTTGTTGGATTGCCTTCCTTTCCAGCATATTAAAATCCATAGATATGATGCATTTGATCTTGGAAATGGGAATCCAGGGAACAACTTGTTCTTTTCGGCCATCCAGAATAGTAGGTAGCCAAATGTAACCTGGTATACTCTTAACAACCGTATCTTTTTCGGCTTTGGATGTGTTAGGTGAGACTTCATTGAGATGGAGCCACCCACCACCCACTAACTCTTCCAAAGCTACTCAAATAATGAGATGATGAATTAGAAAATTCGCTTATAGCGGCCAAAGGGGAGGGGAGGGGAGGCAGCTTGGTCCCATTCGTTTGACTGCTTAATCGAAGATTCCATTTGAGACTAAATAATTAGCGTGAGAAACGTGAAACAAAGGAATCGCACGCGATGTTATGCAATTTGAAGCCGTTTGATGGGAGCATGTAGATAGACGGTATGAAGTGAAGAACTAAATCTCATCTCTATCTTCATTGAAGAACATAATTTCATTCCACTCAATTCCTTTAATGAACATATTTTTGATTCCATCCTTATTTCATAAGAAATGATAAATTTTTATTTCTCGTTTATCCTTGCTTTTCATCCCCAGTGATGTGGCTGATGCTTTTCATCCCAGTGATGTGGCTGATAAAAGCAACATGGAAGTTAACGTGTCAGCGGAAGTTGAAAGGATGCTAACGGTCCAACTTCTAGACGGCCCCGGCTCTAAGACAACCTTAGCTTCTAGGTGGCCCCATCTCTAAGACGGCCCCAGCTCCTGGGAGGCCCTATTCTAAGTCGATCTCGTCTCCTCTTATTTTTGGGCCCGGCTTTAGCTTCTTGGACAGCCTTTGCTTCTAACGAAACCGGACCCATCAACCATCTTTGGTTTGTGTGTGTCTAATAAGACAACCTCCATTAAGCTTTGGCACAAGCCTAAAAAAGTAATCATTCATCATGAAGTTTTAATGATCCCAGATCAGACGAGCCTAAAAAGTCATCATCCATCATGAAATTTTAATGACCCCAAATCAGACGAACCTAAAACGTCATCATCCATCATGAAGCTTTAATGACTCTGGATCCGAAGAGTCCGAAAAAGCCGCCATCTGCCAGGAGGTACAAATCACCAAGTTTAGATGGAAGGAATCTCACTAACTCTGACATCCCATCCAAAAAGTCATGACCCATCATGAGATTAAAAACTTCTTAGGCAAGTCACATAGAGTCCAAAGATCAATAAAATGGATAAGAGGGACCCCTGACTGAGGTATGAACACTAATACACTCAAAGAGTTCAAAAAACCCTAAATATTCTCTCAAGCTTCCTCAAGCTCACGATTGTGATCCTGATCACTAACTTGAGCGTCGAAGGGTCCTTATCGAAATATCCGATTCTTGAAACTTCTTACATATCTCGGAGTGAAGGTGAAGTTTTTTCGGCATATCCACTGACGCTCAAGAACGTCAGCTCAAGATGATCAGGTAACATCACCCAGCTCATCCTATCAAACATCATCTAAATCATATATAAAATTTAGTAAAAATTATTAAATTAATGATATAGTTGCTAAAAATTCACTAATCATATTAATCGATATAACATTTATTCCTTAAAATTATACTTATTACTAAATTAATCCAAATTTTAAATTAAACTATAAATTACAAACTGAATATCGATACCATAGTGCTTAAGTATAGGATTGGATGAGATGAGGATGAGATGCAATAGGACTTATTTCGTCCCTGACTCTTTCTCATTGTGAGTGCAAAAATATTTTTTATTTTTATTCTTATTTCTATAAAAAATAACAAATCTCTGCACCGAATAAGATGGAGTAAGACTGATCCTTATTTTATAGTTGAAATTGCTATCCCTACATACACACAATATGTGATAGGAGACTCCAAAAGTCTCCCTTCTATGGTGGGGGGTTGTCTTCTCTTATCGCCGGTCACATGAAGGTTCGTTTCATTGCAGTGTGGTGTTGCTCTTTGAGAAAAGAAAGCAATTGACATTGGGCAATATTTGATTGTTTAGGGAAGATGAGTTTGGAAAATGGTGCAAGAGGGTGAGATTTATTTGAACACATCTTGATGGGCTTTGTTACGGTGGCTTATGAACACACTTTATTTAATTATGTCACTGCGTTGATCACAGCTTTATTTAGAGGAAAATGGGGACCACATGAGTTTAGAGGGAAGGGACTCCACCAAGATCCATGGTTTATATGAAAAATAACGACTATTATTTAGCCTTTTGATCAAGACTTCGATAAGAGCTTTAAGAACTTAATTACAGCCATGGGGACCCATGACAGCTATAAGAAAAAAAATAATAGATAATAATAAAAAATTGACTGTTATTGTCCAAATCACCATTCACATGATTCATAATTATTTCTTCTTAGATGTCTGTTGATGGATGCAAATGGAGATAAAAATTCAGACGTACTAAATTAATCTTTATTATTTACAAAATAATAAAATAAAAAAAATAATACAATCAGAAATTGAATTGATTTGATTCTCACTCCTGCTTAATATAAGAGTGGAGTACAAATGGCAAATGATAAAGATGATGAAGAGGATAAGAAAGATAGAAAGACTAAGTTATAAAGACTACTCCTAACTAAGTTATCAATTAATCTAAGAATACTTCAGATATTTTGGTTTTGATTATAAAATTGAAATCCTTAAAAGTGTCATTTATCTCTATAATATTCTAATTCTAACAGTAGGTGTCAATAGGTTAGAACTCTTAATAACTCTTTTTTCAAATTTAAAAATTACGAAAAACTTTCTTCAATTATTGATAGCTGTATTGATGAAAGTTTTTAAGTAAAGTCTAACCACCCCAAGTGATTAAACGTAAATAACTACCTCTATTGATTGGAAGTTATTAATAAAATTTTTATCTAGTATTTCTTTTATTTTATTTTTGGGTGGTCAAAATATGATGCAAACGATGTCATAAAAAATTTCTGAGAGAAAAACTAGCATAAAATTTGAATTTTCAAAATAATATTTTATTTAAAACACAAATGCAATTAAATCATTTTTTTGAGTTAAGAACCTTAGCTCATTAAATAAGGTCCATTATCTTGGGATAATGATCCAATGACACTTGTTATTTGGCATAAAGGTCAAATAATGCCTGTTATTTAACTAGCCATTATTAATATAGGTAATGTAACGTAACATATCCCTTTGGCAGCCATGACAATGGCAATTATAATGTTATCACCATCGTTATTAGACCATCAAAATAATAAATAAAGATGTATTTTTTCATCATAATAAATAAATATTAAAAATATGAGTATCATTTGTCCAGCAACCATTAATCAAATTAAATTTATTTTTCAGTTCATACAATATTCATATTATAAAAATTTTATTTCTTTTAGATACAAAAATGAAAGACTAATTAATGATCTTTAGGGTCATAATTTAACAACCACCATAGAAAAATAGTCATCAAAAAATGCCCAATATTTAAATTATCATTATTAAAATATGCTATCATTGGACAAGTAATTATGTCATGAAAACTTTGGGGTTGGGGGGGGGGGGGGGGGGGGGTGAGATTTGGATTTTATTTTTTTAAATAAAATTTCTATATTCATTGTGTTCCATGTTTTATATGTCCTAGTAAATAAGGGGTGCAGATTCAAGAGATCATCAATTGCTGTTGCAATTAATTGGACTATTTTATCTTCTAGATGCGAGTATAATAACTGCCGCATAAGAAACATTGGGTTAGGTGCAAGGAAAAATGTATAAAATTAGAAAGAAAAGAAGCTAACAATATATTCATAGATGTGTAAATCAAGTTTTCAAATTAGTATAGTTAATTGAATAAAGTAACACATATATGCACCTATAATTTTTAACTACACATGATTCTTCAAGACATAAATAACATTTAATGATTAAAGGATCCTCTATTCTTTTGTCAGGGTACTTTGAGAAGCTCTACCTAGAGTTGCTTGCATTGTGCTGTGTTTTGATATACATTTTGTTATACCTTTTGACCCAAGGGCTACTTTTCTTGGTTCACTGTTGCCCATGGTTTGGTTGAAATGTCTTGGTATGGTCCAATGTTTGGTTTGAGTTGTTGGGATGATTTTAAGGCATTTGAAAACATCACACAGTATATCACAGATATATCATAAAAGCAAGTAAATAACATATGGTTAGTATAATTAAATAATTAAATAACTAATATAATTAAGGTAATATTTAAGGTAACTTAATTTATAGGCATTGATTTCAATTAAAAGAAGATCATGATTTATGCATGAATGATCAATGGATGTTAAAGGTAAAGTTTTTCTTCTAAAACACTTAATTGCAAAACCCAAACAGGATTTTTTCTTCATTTTTTTCTTTGCGATAAAGGGAACATAATCATATAGGTAAAGACTTCCTATAATTGATATGAACCATGGTAACCTAATTTGCTACATCAGAAGTGAATTTTCTTACTAGCTCATTCTAACTCTTAAAATAATTCCTTATATCATGCATCTTACCAAATCTAAAACAAAAATTAATACAAAATCACATAAATCAATCAAAGAATGACTTTATTTAAATGATTATTTTTTGGTAGAAAAAGAGGTATCTACTGGAGCAACAATTAAGTTAAGTTCTTGCATAAGATATTCCCTAAGCATTAAACCTCAATAGATAAGCAAGTTCAGCCAATACCTCTCCTTTATTTTCAATCACCATTATTGTAGACCGATATGAATAAAATGTTAACCAATTAGTAACCTGATTAGCCTTTCGATAAGTATGTGTAGCTTGAAAAATCCATAATGCGTTTTTTATCTGCAAAACGTGTTTCAACAATGGATGCCATTAGAATAAACAGTGTTAATCCATGAAATAACTGCATAAGATCATCTTCTTCCAACCAAACCTAAGGGGCCCTGAATTTGAAGATAGCCACAATATAAGCTTTCTTAAGTTGTTAATTCAGCAAATGGAACAGTACAAGGTTGCACTATTCCCCCAGCAGTGTAAATTAGTTGGCCCATGTGATTTCTTATAACAAATCCTATGCTTGCTACATCATTCACAGACCCATCAAAGTTCACACACCAAGAGAAGGGAGCAGCCATTTAACATTAACATCATCCATAGAGAAGGGGCATCTAATGCCTTGACTACACCAATAACTTGACTGGATGTTAAAAATTTCAATGAATAAGCCTGGCAGGATTCAGCAGTTAATAGATAGGTAAGCATGTTATACTATGAAATAGTCTAAAATTCCAATTGAGTATAAAAGACTCAAGTCATTTCTGACCTTAATCAGGGATATGAAATTGATCAGAAATTGATCAGCTCCAGTAGAGATGAAAGGTATCATGGCATCATGCTGACTTGATTTTACTGTAAACCAATATTGAGAGCTTTATAGCTTTACTCCTCCCCCCAACATAGCTGTTCAGACCAGATTCCTTTAATAACAGAATATTTAATATAATGCTCATCATTTCAGTCAAAAAGATGGAATTAACTTTGCCTTCGTCCCAATGTTCTATGTTTCATTTTTAGATATGGACATTCATATTTATAAAAAAGGCCAAACATCCAAAGATAAATACATTTACATTTATAATGGTTCCAATGACCCACATGAGTTGATGCTTGACACCATTAGCATCAGCACATATTTTTCCTCCATATCATGGAGATCGACGTGCCATATTACATGCCTCTAAAGAACCCTTAACATGATATATGGCATTTAATATAAGCTGGCTTGCAAGTTTGGATAAAAGGCTTTCAGAAGACCAAGGCTAATTCTGGCATTGAATTCTCTTTCCATTTTGTTTAGAGTAGAAAATGAGACATGGCAACTTGATATGCAATATAGAGGGATGTAATGGAGTGATGATGGGATCAATATCAGCCAGCAAAGGACTACAACTTTAACTTCTAGCTGTCAAATTTAGAGTGGATTTTCTTCATCAAATTATTGAAACCAGCAAATGATAGCCTTCCTCCTGATAACCGCACACCAAGATAAGGAGTAAGGTACTTGATGACGCTCGGTCACCGGTCTTGAACGTCGAGAGAAAAGAGCTGCTTAATCCACGCCTGATCAGATGGCCTGCAAAAAAGTCCTAAGACCGAAGGGGTGCTCCGATGGGGACCCTCCGACGCTCAAGTTAGCAACCGGGGTCACAGCTGAGGGAGAGCTCAGACGAGCTCTTCTTGAGAAGAAAAATGAGTCCTCAGAAAGGAGGAATCCCTCTCTGAGTATAAGGATAGCGAGTGTATAAGTTTGCGTACCTTATTCATGAGTGGACTTACCCTTTTATAGGGGGTTGACACCTGCACAACCACGTGGAGTTCCGTAAGAAAGGAATGTTCGCGGGGTTCGTGGGGGTTGCGTGAATTTGGGCAGGTTGGTGGGTCCTGTCCCATCAGAGAGAAAAAAACAGCGGTTGGTGAGCTACGTCCCATCAGTCAGTGGGGCTAACAGGTAGTTAGGTCTGGTCCCATCAGCGGCATGGCCAGTGGATAGTTGGGCCTGGGGATGTCAGGTGGCGCAGGTCGGAAGGACGGCGGCTTGAACAGCCAAGACCGTTCTGGGACCAACTTGGGACAGCCTTGACCCTCCTGAGCGCGTCGAGGCCGAGCGGGACCGATCAGGAATAGTCAGGGCTAACTCGGCCGACTTGAAGAGGGGCCAACTCGGAAATGCCGGGGCCGAACGGGACCGACCAGGGAAGGTCGAGCCGAGCGGGGCCGACCAGGAAAGGTCGGGGCCGACTTGACCGACTTGGAGACGTCGGAGCCGAACGGACCGACTAGGGAAGGTCAGGGCCGACATGGCCAACTTGGAGACGCCGGGGCCGACCAGAAATAGTCGGGGCTGACTCGGCTGATTTGGAGAGGAGCCGACTCGGAAATGCCGGGGCTGAACGGGACCGACTAAGGAAGGTCGGGGCCGAGCGGGGCCGACCAGGGAAGGTCGGGGCCGACTTGGAGACGCCGAGGCCGAGCGGGCCGACCAGGGAAGGTCGGGCCGACTTGGCCGACGTGGAGACGTCGGGGCCGACCAGGGAAGGTCGGAGCCAACTTGGTTGACGTGAAGACGCTGGGGCCGAGCGGGGCCAACCAGGGAAGGTCGGGGCTGACTTGGCCGACTTGGAGATGCCGGGCGGGGCCGCCTGAAGCTTTTGATTTTGCCATAATTGCCTTGCGGCTATATTGGCCGCATCAGATGCCCCCCGCCCCTGAGCACGAGGGCCATGCGCTCGCTGTCCTTTGGGTGAAAGGGGCGCAAAATTTCAAAAAATGATTACCCTTTAGTACGCTTTCAATAGTCTGGTGAGCTGGCGCATCATTCCGAGGCAGTGTCACTTTGAAAATCTTCCACAATCATGCGGTAGGTGGGAGCTGACGTTAGCGCCGGACGCCTCGAGGAGGAAGCATATTGGGGGAATGGAAAAAGCTAAAGGTTATCATTGCTTTTCCGTTTTCTATGCCCCGCGATTGGTCGGAGATCACGCTCCTCGAGGTGAATCGAGGCAGCACATCTCGGGCGCAGGCGAGATTTTCGGCGGACAGCTCGTGGCGCAATAGAAGAGCGCCACATGGCGGGGCTTCGATTATCGTCGTTCAAAAATGGGGGTATAAAAGCGCCCCAAGGGCTTGGGGAAAGCTTTTACATTGCCATTGCTTTCTTCCAGCTTTCCCTCTCCTGAGTTCCTCTGCAACCCGAGTCTTTCTTCCTTCGAGTTTCCTTCGATTCCCATGTTAGTTTCGTCCTTTGTCTCACTCATGGACCATCGTGCTGTTAGGGAGGGTAAGAGGCCTGTAGTAGAATCTTCCCATTCCAATAGTGAAGACCAAACCTCCTTAGCCCATCAGGCACCTCACCGATGGGCGGAATCATCATCCGCGATCGACCGACGGTGACCGGACCTCCATCTACCTCAGCCTCCCCTATTAGGGCAGTTCCTGTGTCCTCCACCATTCGGGATAACCTCCGGCGGTGAGTCTTGATCAGCAGGTCCGTCAGGAGTGGCCTCAACCATGACCCCCGAAGACGTAGAGGCATTAGGGCTAAGTACATGGTCCCCAGCTTCATCGCCTATCCGCGCGGGGCCCGAAGATAGAGTGACCTCTGCCCACCCTGGTCGAGTCGCTCTATACGAGGAGTTCTTCCGGTGTAGACTGCGCCTTCCTTTTCACCCTTTTTTCCTGAACCTCTTAGATAGGTATAGATTAGCGCCGGTCCAGTTGACTCCGAATTCGATTCGGATCATCTACGCTTTTGTCATTCTTTGCTACTTCCAGAAGGCCCGACCAGGGTTGTCACTGTTCCGGGCTTTCTACAAGCTCCGCCGCCAAGGCGAGGGGGCCTGGTGGGCATTCACCGCCAAGCCGGATAGAGCCTTCCCCCTAGGTCTTTCATCCAAAATTAGGGGGTGGAAGCCTCGATTCCTCTTTGCCCACATCGAGGGGTGAGGCCAACTGGAGGGAGCCGGACACCAGCTCAACGATAACTCCACGTGGGGGAAAGGGATAGGGAGCTCTTCACCCAATTGTCCAACTGCCAAATCCCTGGCTACAAGGAACTCCTGTCCGAGGAGAACCTGGTAGAGGCCGAGTTGGCCCCAGTCGGTGAGCGCAACGTCCAACTCCTGATTCTACCGGAAGCCTATCGTACGCTGTTGTTAACGTTCATCATTTTTGGTGCAGCGATAAAGTTTTCCGCCGGTGCATTTGAAGTCGCCTTGAAGCAAAAGAGGCCAGCGACCGGAGAAGCGTAAGGCCCAAAAGAGGCCGGCGATCGGGGAAGCGTCAAGGCCGGCGAAGAAGGCTCGAAGAAGAGAGCGAGCCGAGCCAGTTCAGGCTACCGAAGCCCCAAAGGTTCCAGCATCCGCGGAGGAGCCGGCCGCGGAAATGCTGGCTGGAGAAGTAGTCCCGGGGCCGGCCAGGACTGAGGTAGAGGAGGGAGAGATTCCGGTCACCACTGAATCAGCCGTGTGATCGTGGATCTTCAAGAGGAAGCCCCTGCCGCCGTTGATGTGCCCGAGGCGGGGCAGGTTACAGTTGCTGTCAGCCCTCCGGCTGCCGCAGAGCCGGAGACGGAGAGGGCTCCCCCAACTGTCGGAGAGAGGAAGCCAGTCGCCAAGAGATCCAATGCTGGGACGGAGGCGACCAGGGAGCAAAGGGATGGGCCGGAGAGCTCATCCCAACAGTTGGCGTGCCACCCGACTCATCCGCAGGTTGAAGGTCTGCAGGAGGGGCGGCGCGGCCGGCGCCCAGGCTCCATTCAATGGCGGACGCCGGGAAAGCCGCCGACTTCTGTCAAGAGTTCGGACTGCCGAGTCCAAGGAGGAGACGCGGGGATTGAGCCACTCCGCGCTCCTGGATATGGTGATGGTTATCGTTGTCCAGGTAATCTTCTGAATTCTCTCCGTTTCCGAACGTGCCTTTTGATGCCCCAATCTTTTATGGTTAACATGTTCTCCTTGCTGTAGATGGCCAACGATGCAATCGGCCTTCGTGAGGCGGTGGCCCACTCTTCGGACGCGCTTACAAAGGCCATGGCGCAGGCCGACAGGTACAAGAAGGAGAGCATGGCGCAGTCCTAGAGCCTTGCTCGACTTCATCAGGAGGCCAAGGCCTAGGAGGAGAATTGGGCGGCCGAGTGAGGGAGACGGAGTGCGGGCTGAAGCTGAGAGTGGCCGGGCGTCCGCGGCCGAGGCCAAATTGGAGCTGGTCTCGGACCAGTTGAAGGCCGCCGCGGCACGGAATGAGGAGCTGGTTCGCCAGCTTCAATGCGCCGAGGAGGAGGCCAGGGCAGCGCGAAATGAGGCCCGGGCTGCTGCGGAGAGAGCAGCCGCGCGGAGAAGGCGGCGGTTGAGGCAGGCCATGAGAAGGCTGGGGCTGTGGCCTACGCAGACGAGGCCAACGCACGCCGAGGAAGCCAAGGGCCGAGCTAGGGAGGCCGGGGCATAAGCCCAGGAGGCCAAGGCCAGGGCACAGCGAGCCGAGGCCGAGGCGGGACAAGCCATAACCAACTATAAGTCCTCGCCGGAATTCGAGAAGGAGGTCCTCGAGGCCAGCCTCGATGCCTACGTCAAGGGCTTCGAGATGTGCAAGACCAAAGTGTCCGCGGCCCTCAAGATTGATAGCCCAAGCTCGAGGGAATCCGCCTAGGGAATCTAACGAGGGGTCGGCGAGGAGGAGGACGACGAGGGAGAGCCGGGCCCTAGTGAGCCCTGAAGAGTTGTTGTTTCTTCTTTTTCCTTTTCTTTTTGTAACCGACCTCGGGCCAAATTTGTACTTCAATTTCATTATTAATGAAGAGAAGCCTTTTGTGAAGATGTTTTTGTACTTTGTCTTGTTTGTTCCTTCTTTCCTTTGGGAAGAATACTTTATTGTGCGACTAGCGATAAGACGAACCCCGTACCTGTTAGTGAGAGGGGACCTTTCTTCTGAGATGTTCCCTAACTCTGAGTGTTGCGTATGTTGACGATGTCGCGGCCGAATCGCTGTATTAGGTTAGCCAATGTTAAGATGCGCCTTCGAGGTATAAGCCGGCCGCGTAGGAGGTTATTGAAGATGCCTTGAGTTGTCGCAGGCTGTTTGAAGGGAGATTCGTCTATGCCCGAATCTTCTAAGGACTTAGAACGATCCGAGGGCAGCTTAGCGCCGAGATCAACTTGAGGGTGCCGGGGGCCGAGTAGGGCTTGACCGGGGAAGGTCTGAGCCAACTCAGAGACCGTGAGGGCCAAGCAGGGCCCCTTAGAACCATCTCGGCGGTCTGTGTGCCGCCCTAGGGGCGACTCGGTGGTTACGAAGCTTTTAAGGTCTCAACCGACTCGGGGGCACCTCCATGCCGGCGAGCTCCTTTAGAACCACCTCGGGGTTTGTGTGCCGTCCGAGGGGCGACTCGACCGGGTACGGAGCCTTTAGGGTCTTAACCGACTCGGGGGCACCTCCATGCCGGGGCCGAATGGTGTCCCATAGGCTACGATGCCGACGAGCTCCTTTAGAACCACCTCGGGGTTTGTGTGCCGCCCGAGGGGCGACTCGACCGGGTATGGAGCCTTTAGGGTCTTGACCGACTCGGGGGCACCTCCGTGCCAGGGCTGAGTGGTGTCCCATAGGCGCGATGCCGACGAGCTCCTTTAGAACCACCTCAAGAGTTTGTGTGCTGCCCGAGGGGTGACTCGATCGGGTATGGAGCCTTTAGGGTCTTGACCGACTCGGAGCACCTCCGTGCCAGGGCCGAGTGGTGTCCCATAGGCCGCGATGCTGGCGAGCTCCTTTAGAACCACCTTGGGTGTTTGTGTGCCGCCCGAGGGGTGACTCGACCGGGTATGGAGCCTTTAGGGTCTTGACCGACTCGGGGCACCTCCGTGCCGGGGCCGAGTGGTGTCCCGTAGGCTGCGATGCCGGCGAGCTCCTTTAGAACCACCTTGGGGGTTTGTGTGCCGCCCGAGAGGTGACTCGATCGGGTCTGGAGCCTTTAGGGTCTTGACCGACTCGGGGGCACCTCCGTGCCGGGGCCGAGTGGTGTCCCATAGGCCGCAATCGGCAAGCTCCTTTAGAACCATCTCGGGGGTTTGTGTGCCACTGAGGGGTGACTCGACCGGGTACGGAGCCTTTAGGGTCTTGACCGACTCGGGGGCACCTCCGTGCCGGGCCGAGTGGTGTCCCATAGGCCGCGATGCTGGCGAGCTCCTTTAGAACCACCTCGGGGGTTTGTATGCCGCCCGAGGGACGACTCGATTGGGTACGGAACCTTTAGGGTCTTGACTGACTCGGGGGCACCTCCGTGCTGAGGCCGAGTGGTGTCTCGTAGGCCGCAATGCCGACAAGCTCCTTTAGAACCACCTCGGGGGTTTGTGTGCGCTCGAGGGGCGACTCGATTGGATACGAAGCCTTTAGGTCTTGACCGACTTGAGGGCACCTCCGTGCAGGACCGAGTGGTGTCCCATAGGCCACGATGTTGACGAGCTCCTTTTCCAGGATCCGGTCCTTGGACACAAGGGAGAATAGGCTGTGGCGTTGGGAGGGACCCTTTTTATTGCTCATACTCTGAAGGGATACATCATTGATAATATTGGCAGAGGTTATCCGCATTCCAGGTACGCGAAATGGGTTGTCCATTGAGCTCTTCTAGTCTGTATGCCCCCCCGATGGAGTATCTCAGCGATATGATAAGGACCCTCCCAGTTGGGGGACAGTTTGCCCCCCTCCGTAGGCTTGGATATCTCAGCCTTTCTCAAAACCAGATCTCCATGGCGAAAGACCTTGGGGCGGACCCGAGCATTGTAGTACTTGGCAACCCGCTGGTGGAAGGTCGCCATTCGTAGCCTCGCCCGGTCGTGTTCTTCGTCGATGAAGTCCAGATTAGTCCGTATCAATGTGGAATTGTTTTCTTCGTTGAAGGACTCCATACGCGGACTGAGCAATCCGATCTCAACATGGATGACAGCTTCGGATCCGAAGACGAGACTGAAAGGAGTCTCGCCTGTCGAGGCTCTGGGGGTCGTGTGGTAAGCCCATATCATACTGGGGAGCTCCTCCATCCATCGATCCTTGGATCCATCTAGCCGAGTCCTGAGCCCTCTGAGAATGGTGCGGTTCATGACCTCGGCCTCTCCGTTGGTCTGGGGGTGGCCGACAAAGGTGAATCGATGGCGAATACCCAGCTCGCCGCAGAAAGCCTTGAATGCATCATTGTTGAACTGGCGGCCGTTGTCCATGACGAGAGTGTGAGGTAGGCCAAAGCGGCATATGATCGACTTCCAGAAGAAGGCTTTGACTTTACTCTCGGTGATCTTAGCCAGCGCCTCGACCTCGACCCACTTGGTGAAGTAGTCGATGGCGACTAGAAAGAATCTCCACTGTCCCGAGGCTGGGGGAATGGCCCGAGGATGTCCATTCCCCACTGAGCGAAGGGCCAAGGGGCTAAGAGCGGGTTGAGCAGGGTAGACGGTTGATGTTGGATGTATGCGTGGCGCTGGCAACCATCGCACTTCTGAACTAGTTTGGCAGCGTCCTCCCTCATGGTGAGCCAGAAATATCCCTGCCGAAGGGCCTTCTGGGCTAGGGACCTGCCCCCCAGATGATTTTCGCAGATGCCTTCGTGAATCTCTCTGAGGATGTAGTTGGCGTCGACAGGTCCTACACATCTGAGCAGGGGGTAGGAGAATGACCTCCTATATAGACGTCCGTCTAGGAGGACGAATTTGGAAGCTCTCCATTTGAGCAGCTTGGCTTCGTTGCGATCATCAGGAGGGTGCCATCAGTGAGATAGCGGACGTAGGCATCCATCCATGTAGGCTCTTGGGTGAGCGGGAGGACTTCCTCGCCATCCTTCATGCTGGGCCTTTCTAGGTATTCAATGTAGGCGTCTCTTGCGATGCCGTCGGCAAGGTATCCAGGCAGGAAAGGATGTCAGCCTTGGCGTTCTCACTCCGGGTAATGTAACTAATGCTGAAATAAGCTAATGGGGAGTCCAAGAGCCGAACCTTGCCCAGGTATTGAGTCATAGCAGGGTCACGCGCCTCGTACTCTCGTTGATCTGTTCGGAGATGAGCTGCAAGTCAATGAAAGCTCTGAGACACCTTATTCAGAATTCTTGGGCCAGCCTTAATCCTGCCAGCAGAGCCTCGTACTCGGATTGGTTATTGGTGGCTTTGAATAGAAACCGAAGGGCGCATTCTGCTCTCTCTCCACCTGGTCCGGTAAGAATGAGACCGGCACCGCTTCCCTGAGAGTTTGACGCGTCGTCTACATGGAGGATCCAGTTTTCTCCATCATTGCTTGGTTCGGGCTCATGCCACTCCACGAAAACCTCCCTGGTCTCCTCATCCGCCCAAGTGCACTCGACTAGGAAATCGGCCAGAACTTGAGACTTCAAGGCCGGCCGCACCTAGAAGGAGAGGTCAAATTCTTCTAGCTTGATGGCCCACTTGGCGAGTCGGCCTGAGGTGTCTGGACGAGCCAGGATGGCTTGGAGGGGTTGGTCCGTGAGCACCACAATGGGATGGGCTTGAAAATATGGACAGAGACGTCGGCGGAGACAACCAGGGCGAAGATGATTTTTTCTGTCTTGGAGTATCTGACCTCCGCATCGTAGAGCACCTTGCTCACGTAATAAACGGGCTTCTGGGTTCCGTCAGCATCGAGACGCACCAAGACTGAGCTAACGGCCTCTGGAGAAGCAACGATGTAGAAAAAAGACTTTCTCCGTCTCTCAGCTTAGATAGGAGCGGCGGAGAAGACAGAAACACCTTCAACCCGTCAAGGGCTCTCTGGCAGTTGTCCGTCCACTCGAAGTTGTTTACTTTCCGCAGGGCCTTGAAGAAGGGCAAGCACCTCTCGGCCGATTTGGAGAGAAAATGACTTAGAGCCGCCACCCTCCCCGTTAGTCGTTGCACTTCCTTCTTGCTGGATGGTGGTCTCATGTCGAGGATGGCGCTGATCTTCTCTGGGTTTGCCTCGATCCCTCGCTGAGTCACCATAAAACCCAGAAACTTGTCCGCCGTGACCCCAAAGGCACATTTCTTGGGATTCAGCTTGACCTGGAAACGACGGAGGTTGTTGAAGGTTTCCTCTAGATCGGAGACATGATCAGAAGCGCGGACGATCTTGGTCAGCATGTCATCCACATAGACTTCCATGTTCCGGCCTAACTGACCCTGAAACACCCTGTTCATCAATCTTTGATAGGTCGCCCCCGCGTTCTTGAGATCGAAGGGCGTCACTTTGTAGCAATAAATCCCTTTTCTATCACAAAGGATATGTGCTCTTCGTCGCTGGGGTCCATCCTTATTTGGTTATATCTAGAGAAGGCATCCATGAAGCTGAGGAGCTCGTGGCCGGAGGTGGAATCTACCAACTGATCTATCCTTGGCAGGGGAAAAATGTCTTTCGGATATGCCTTGTTGAGGTCGGTGAAGTCGATGCAAATTTTCAGCTCCCGTTTGCCTTTCGCACCATGACCACATTAGCCAGCCAGCTAGGGTAATGCACCTCTCGGATGTGGCCAGCACTGAGCAGCTTGTTAACCTCCTCATCGATGGCCTTTTGCCGCTCGGGAGCGAAGCTCCTCTTCCTCTGGCGGATTGGACGTGCTTCGGATCGATATTGAGTTTGTGGGTGATTACTTCTGGAGGGATGCCGGGCATGTCAGATGCTGACCAAGCGAAAACGTCTGAGTTGGCCCGCAGGAAGGTTAGGAGGCGATCACGATCCTCCGGGGGAGGAGTCCGCCGATACGAACGATCTTCGCCGGATCGTCCCCAAGGGGAAAGGTTAGGAGGTGCTCGGCTGGCTCTCCTCCCCTGCCAAACTCCCTGGGGTCAGCGCCTCTGGGATTGACTCGGCTTCCAAGGAGCTCGACGCTGTATGATAACAAGGCAGAACTGTGCCGACCTTGCCCCTCATCTCCCCGACACCTTCGCTAGTAGGGAACTGCACCAGCAGGCGCCGGGTGGAGATAATCGCATCTAATAGATTCAAACCTAGGCGCCCGAGGATGGCGTTGTATGCCAAAGGGACCCGCACGACAGTAACTTCATGATCACTGTGCTTTCGCATGGCGGTGTTCCGGCTATCATAGGCAAAGATATCTTGCCCTCAACCCTTACTGAATCCCCTGTGAATCCGACTAGGAGGGTTGCCACAGGCTGAATAGAGTCAACAGATAAACCCATCCTAACAAATGCGTCATAGGTAAGGATGTCAGCTGAGCTGCCACTATCAACTAATATCCTCTTTATAGGGTGCTTGGCGATCGTCATAGAGACGGCGATGCCTTCATTGTTTACATTCTCAACATTCACCGGTCCCCCCCTAAGAACTATATTACCCGACGCTTCCTCCCCTCTCGGCCGCTTGGATGAGGAAGCCGCTCCCAAGACACCATCCCGACCGTTCGCTCCGTGGGGGTGTTGTCGACAGCGGCCTGAACGGGCGGAGGCCCCATGAGCACCGGCAGCGGTTGTGGTGCCTTCTGGACATACTTGCCGAGATAGCCCCACTAAATGAGCTCCTCAATAGCACGCTTCAAGCTGAAGCAACTGTCGGTGTCGTGGCCGTAATCCCGATGAATTGGCAATAACGGCTCTTATTGCGGGAAGGACCTTTCTTCATAGGAGGAGGGCGCTGGAGATAAGGCTCGCCCTCAATCTCCATAAGGATGTGAGATCGAGGGGCAAGAAGAGGCATGAGCTTGCTCTCATAAGGGACAGGGCTTCAACGCCTGTTGTCGGATCGGTGAGGCGGATCAGGCCGCCAGTGGCAGGGGGTCCGCTTGGCTCAGGGCGAGCAGGCTTGCGGCTGGAGCTCCTTGATGATTCCCGGCAGGTGAGGTCGGCTTCATCCGCGGATGTACTTCTGAGCTCGGAGGAGGAGGTCGGTGTAGGAACTCAGGGGCTTCTTGTCTAGAGAGAAGGTGAAGCGGGACGGGAGGAGCCCCCGCTTTAGCGCTAGCGTTACCACCACGTCGTCGAGATGGTAAACCTCAAGGGCAGCGGTCTTGAACCGGGATACAAAGTCCCGTAGTGACTCCCCCTCCTTCTGACGCACGGAGAAGAGGCTGTCCGCGACCCTTGGGATCCGTCGGCAAGCATCAAAATGTGCCAGAAAGGCCCTTTCAGCTCTCGAAAAGAGTCGATGCTGTGAGGGGACAGGCGCGCGTGCCAAGCGCGAGCAGCCTTCCACAGAGTAGCAGGGAAAGCCTTGCAGAAAAGGGCGTCTGAGGCACCCTGGACTTGCATCATGGCCTTGTAACTCTCGAGGTGGTCGAGAGGATCCGTCGTACCATGTCAGCTCCCCCTCCTCTCTGGGGCCACCGACAGCACACCTGCACACTGGTGGTAATCGGATAGAGTTTTACTAGTCTTTATGTAGCGCTCCATAAAGAGCTAGAGAACCCCAACTAATTATCATAAGTGGCAGACACACGAAACACATCCTGTTAAAAACTTTTCATTTTCATCACAATTATATACACAAATCACTCAATCAACACTAAGCATCAACCTGCTCAGATAATATTTTTCATGACATTCCTCAGGCAGTTACAAGATCACATTCACAATCGACATCAAAATCCTAAGTGCACACATCATGCTCATAATTTTCTCCAAAACATAAGTCTCGTATTCATATCCAAAAAGGTCTAAAACATCATTACATCTCACTGTACACATAAACATATACAAAATACAAATATCAAACCACACTCTCTCAATATACAAGGCTAGCATTTATACACTCTTGCATCCAAGCAAGCTTCACCAGCTAAGGGTTCTGTCCTGTTTATCTTGTGATCCTAGCAGAAATACTCACTGATCTGAAAGAACATTTAAATCATAGAGGGATGAGACCTAAGTCCCAGTGACTGGATAACCATCTAACTATGAAGAAATAGAGAGCCATAACCTCTTATTTCAATCGTATGCTGATACTATTTAGCTTGTACAACTCAAAGTACATTTTAACATGATATCAGATAAAATAAAATGTAGCTTATTCTTCAAATAACATATCAGTACTGAAATACTCTATAATAACTTTTCACTGAAAGATAACTCATTAAGATAAAAAATCCATGCATTACAATATAAAGATATGCATTCTTTATCTACAACCCAAACTCCCATCGGGATCTGCTTGCCCACTGGCATCTCAAGTAAGCTCTCCCTCTCGGGATAATTATTGGCCCATTGGCCCTTTTTATATCACAACATATGCTTTTAGATCTCATGATGCTGGGCTGTGTGTATAATGC
>UESW01004838.1:285113-303684 GCA_900491605.1 Calamus simplicifolius
ATCACTTAGCTGCCGGGTCTGCTGGAACCCCTGCAAAGAATTGCAAACATGATTAGTGGCTCCCGTATCTACACACCAGCCACTGGTAGATAACAGCACTAAACAAGTTTCAACTACAAGTGAATGAGATATACCTCTAGCCTGTTTCCTGGCAAGCCAAACTGGACATTGCTGCTTCCAGTGACCTGGCTGCTTGCAGACGAAGCACTTTCCCTTCTTTTTTATTTCCCCATTGGGCTGTGGGGCCTGATGCTGTTTCTTTTTCTGAACCTTTTTCTTCTTCTTAGCATGAGACTTCGAAGAAGAACCTTTTTCAGTAACCATAGCAACTGCAGGCTTCTTAATGAAACTCTCTGCTACCTGAAGTTCTTTAAGTAGCTCTGCCAGTGAAAAATTCATTTTGTTCATGGTGTAATTTAGGCAGAACTGCTTAAAAGAATCAGGTAGGGACTGGAGAATGATATCAACCTGGGTTTCCCCATCCATCTCCGCTCCAAGGATCTCCAGTTCATTCAGAAGACTAATCATCTTTAGAACATGATCCCTGACAGGAGTTCCTTCAGCCATATTAGTGTTCATCAGTTCTTTCATCGCAGTCTGCCTAGCTGCACGACTCTGATCCCCAAACATTTCTTTGAGGTTGAACATCATGTCATAGGCAGAGGGCATAGATTGATGCTGATGTTGCAGAACATTTGACATAGATGCCAATATGTAACACCGCGCCATCTCATCAGCCTTAACCCACTTACGGTAAGCTTGGGACTCCTCATCTGAAGCCCCTTCACCGGGCTCTGCGGGACAGACCTGAGTGAGCACATACTTGTACCCTTCTGCAGTTAACACTATATCCAGGTTTCTTTTCCAATCAATGTAATTAGGACCAGTCAATTTGTTTTCTTTGAGTATCACAGCAAGTGGATTGAAAGAAGACATTTTAATCCTGAGAATCATTCATACATCAAATAAGATATAATGAGCAATAAACTTTAAATTCAAAATTATAAGTAGGGCCCCTCAACCACTACATAATAAAAGAATTTGCCAGCAGCCTAGTACATTTTGAATAGTATGCCTCGATGGGAGGACGTCTACTACTCATCATTTATCTAGACAGATAAAACCTATTAATTTTACTATCTAGGTAAAAGGTAACATACCAAGTAAAATTAATTAGCTGGCTAACTTTGGTCATATAAATATTTGTAGTGACTCCGATGGGGAGGATACCAATATTTATACCTAAGTGTATACCATCACTCAATGCTAGATCCATTGTCCCATGGTGGATCCCTCAGATGGAGAGGTAATCCAACATTAACAACTACTAGGGATTATTCTTGGTGAGCTGGCAATCAATTTCATCCTATGGGGAGGAAAGCACTAATGCTAACACGTGAAATTAACTACCTCACCAATAAACAAGTGATGGGACCATGGGATTTAAATGTGATTAATTCCCTCTCCCACTTAGTTATTTAAACAATATTTTGAGGGTTATAAAACTTGTGTTTGATTATCTTATAAATTCAAAACACAAACAGCAAGTGATTATCCAATTAACCATGTTCTCCTAGTTATAGACATAAGAACAAAAGGATAAACAATCAAGCAAGTATGCAACATAACCAATATAAACAAGATAAATAAAATCCCTGTTATTATGGTCAAAATTTTCCACGCAGATGAAGATCCTGTTGCACCATGATTGCTACTTTGCTCGAATTTGCCGCTTCGCATACGGGGTCTGGGGGTTGGCCCCCAGCGGGGATCGACCTGCCCGGTCTGGTCGCGGGGTCGAGGGCGCAGCGGATTTCCTTAGAATCTTATCTGCAACATGATCTGCAACGGATTCTCCTTAGAATCTTATCTGCAACAGATTCTGCTTAGAATCCTATCATGCAACGGATTCTCCTTAGAATCCTATCTGCTTTTTGATCATATCCTGCAACCTGCAGCAGTCTTCTTCCTCCATAGAGCCGCACCAGATTACAAAAATCCTATGCCTCCATATAGGAGTTCACATGCTACGTATTTACAATCACAAAGCTCTCAAAAATCGGAGCATACATGCTATGAAATATTACAATGATCCTAGCCTCCTTAAACCGGAGTTCACAAAACAGATCTAAGCAATATCAAATCAAAACATATACATTCATGTGACCATAATAACAGGATAGAAACCTGCAAAACAACGTTAGCAGCAAGCACGATCCATCCCATGCATGCATATTCCGATTAATGGAGAACATGGCCGCATTATTCATATACAGTATCAGCCGTGGCTCTGATACCACTGTTGGGGAGCGCGGAATACCCCCAAGATCACGGCTATAGCGTATATGAGTAATACAAAAACTTTTACCATTCTAATCTATGAGTATAAGATCATACCTTCAGATTTAAACTTTGGAACACTTTGATTTGATTGCTCGACCTCAACCTTTTAGCCTTCCGCCGTATTCCGAAAATACCTTCTTCTCTCACAAGATGGTGGGATCTCTCGGCCGACCTAGGGTTTCTTGTTTTTCTTTTTCTCAAAAATTAACCCTAGCAACCAACTGAGAGGGTATTTATAGGGCTACAACAGGGACCAATAGGCAAATATGAAAAGGACTTCCCACGTAATTAAATCTCCAATCCTACCCCGGGTTAGGATTCAATTACGTAAATTACAATTCATTCCACTAAAGAATTATAATTGTACTCCTAATCATATTCGAATTTATATTTTCGAGCCTTAATATTAAATACTTATTATCTCCCCACGTTAAGATTACAGATATCCATCAATTAAATTTAATTACTGACAATATAATTTAATTGGCTGTTATTATCCTTGAGACTTATCCACTTAACTTATTTGATGTATCGGATTCAAAATCCACTTGCAAGATTTGATACAATCAAAACTTATAAGCTTTCTCAAGGGGATATCATCAATCCAAATTAACAGGACGTGGATTCCTTCAACTATTAATATTCACCATATATAATGTTATTGCCCAACCCACTGAGTTAATTGACTCATCTAGAATCTCACTCTATGTGTAATCAAAGCAATAATCACTACATACACGTGTCTAGAAATAGAATTCAGATTAAGAGCATAAGTAATCATAATATTCATGAGTTTTAAATTATTTTATAAAGTCAGTATAAAATAATTAACTCAACTGGGTCCTGTTCAATACACACAAAGTGTACTAGCACAAATAGTTAGAATAAACCATTCCCCGTAGTCAAGACAGACCTACTAAAAATTTGTGCTACAGTTTACTGATGTGTGTCCAATTCCATCTAAAACTGTGAACAATAAACTTGTATTCCAAAAGAACCGATGATCTAGTCTTCTGTGTGTAAGCCGTACTCTACACACTAGATCAAATACTCTTTGTAAATACTAGACACATGCACATATATATAGTAAATGGCACACATTGCTCAAAATGAATTCTCATTAAAATGTAAAGACATAACATAAAGCATATCTTTTAGTATATATCTCTATCAATCTCCCACTTAGACTCAAAGCAATGCTTGTACACATCTAACTCCCATGCCCTCTACATGTCTATCAAAAACTTTTGAAGTTAAACTCTTTGTAAAAGGATATGCCAGGTTGTCCTCAGATGTAACCTTGGTCACCAGCACGTCACCTCTTTGCACGATGTCACGTATCAGGTGATACTTACGGTCAATATGTTTAGATTTCTTATGAGTCCTGGGTTCCTTCGAATTAGCAACTGCCCCACTATTATCACAATAAAGTGTAATAGGTAATTGCACTGAAGGTATCACACTAAGATCCAAAAGAAAGTTTCTTAGCCAAACAGCCTCTTTTGCAGCCTCAGATGCAGCCACATACTCAGCTTCCATGGTAGAGTCAGCAACACAAGTTTGCTTCACACTCCTCCAGCTAATTGCTCCACCACCCAAAGTGAACACATATCCCAAGGTTGATTTTCTAGATTCATTATCTGATTGGAAGTCTGAATCTGTATATCCTATAGGCACAAGACTATCTGCTTGGTAAACTAACATATAATCTTTAGTCCTTTTAGGTACTTAATTATATGTTTTACTGTAGTCCAATGTTCTCGCCAGGGTTAGACTGAAATATGCTAACCATGCCTACGACAAAACAGATATCAGGTCTAGTACATAGCATAGCATACATTAGGCTTCCTACTGCAGAAGCATAAGGAACTGCCTTCATACTTTCTATCTCTTCAGGTGTCTTAGGACACTGATCCTTAGATAGAGAAATTCCATGCCTGAAAGGAAGAAATCCTTTCTTGGAATTATGCATACCAAAACGGGTGAGAATTTTATCGATATAAGTGGCTTGAGATAAGCATATCATCCTTTGCTTGCGATCTCGCAAAAGCTTGATCCCTAGGATGTGACTTGCTTCTCCCAAGTCCTTCATATCAAATTGTCCAGATAACCATACCTTGACCGAAGATAACACTCCCATATCATTTCCAATAAGTAAGATGTCATCCACATATAGCATCAGAAACACCAAAGTTTTTCCATCACGCTTCTTGTACACACATGACTCGTCAGGACTTTGATCAAAACCATAAGATTTAATAGCTTGATCAAAACGAGTATTCCAAGATCTAGATGCCTGCTTAAGTCCATAAATGGACCTCTTAAGCTTGCACACCAAGTGCTCCTGGCCTTTTACTATAAAACCGTCTGGTTGCATCATGTAAATGCACTCGTCAAGATTTCCATTAAGGAAAGCTGTCTTGACATCCATTTGCCAAACTTCATAATCGAAATGAGCTGCAATGGATAAGAGAATCCGGATAGACTTAAGCATAGCTACTGGTGAAAAGGTTTCCTCATAGTCGATCCCTTCTTTCTGAGTAAAACCTTTTGCAACTAGCCTAGCCTTGAAGGTTTCCACCTTCCCGTCTGCTCCTCTCTTCTTCTTATAGATCCACTTGCATCCGATGGGTTTTACTCCCTCGGGTGGTTCTACAAGATCCCAGACCTGATTAAAGTGCATAGACTCTATCTCTGATTTCATAGCATTTTGCCAAAGAGTTGCATCTTTATCCTGTAATGCTTCATTGTAGCTACTGGGTTCAGTATCCAGTTCATCAGAGATTCTGTCATATGACTCTCCAAGGAACATATACCGTTTAGGTGTATTTACAACCCTCCCACTACGACGAGGCACAACCTGATTGTATGTGCTTGTAGTAATACGATCTGACTCTGATCCTTGTGCTCCATCAACCTGCACTGGTTCTGAAACTGGTGCATTAATGGTATCCTTTTGTACCAGTTCAGGATCAGTTCGTGTTACTATACTTCTCCCACTGCGAATAGTTATTGGGAAGTTTGGGAACCTACTTTCTTGTGGTGTTTCTGCTTGTACTATTGGTATTAAAGGAGCCAGTCTAGTTTTATCGCCTCTCAACTCTTCTAGAGCAATTTTACTTCTGGGTTTGTGGTCTATAATATAGTCCTCCTCCAAGAATCGGGCATTGGTGCTAACAATGACCTTCTGATCCTTAGGACAATAAAATAAACCACCTTTTGTTCCTTTAGGATATCCAACAAAGAAGCATACATCTGTCCTTGATTCCAACTTATCTGGTTTACCTTTTAGTACATGTGCTGGACAACCCCAAACCCGAACATGTCTTAGACTAGGCTTGCGCCCAGTCCACAGTTCTGTGGGTGTCTTAGGTACTGACTTAGATGGTACCAAGTTAAGAATATATGCAGCTGTCTCTAATGCATATCCCCAAAATGAAATAGGTAAGTCTGAATAACTCATCATAGATCTAACCATATCCATAAAAGTCTATTCCTTCTTTCAGCTACACCATTCTGCTGTGGCGTACTAGGTGCAGACAACTGGGATTCAATCCCAGCATCTAATAAGTAATCTGTGAACTCCCCTAAGAGGTACTCGCCACCATGATCGGATCGTAGTGTCTTGATATTTTTACCATGACGGTTCTCCGTTTCTGCCTTAAAAATTTTAAATTTTTCAAAGCATTCAGACTTACGGCGCATCAGATAAATATACCCATATCTTGAGTAATCATCAATAAAAGTGACAAAGTACTCAAAACCACTCTAGCTTGGATGTTCATTGGGCCACACAAATCAGAGTGAACCAATTCTAATATCTCCTTAGCTCTATTGCCTTTGGCCGAGAATGGCCGCTTGGTCATTTTTCCTTCTAAGCAAGATTCACAGACCGGTAGTTCTCTACTTCCAATGAACCTAATGGTCCATCTTGAACCAGTCTAGAAATCCGTCTTAGATTTATATGACCTAGGCGCAAGTGCCAAAGATAAGTTTGATTCATTTCAGAAGGATGTTTTCTCTTACATGGTCTATTATTGTTATTCACTTCATTTAGTTGCACAGTAGGAGAAACATGATTAATAATATAAAGACCATCCACCAATGTACCAGAACAGATAAAATGTTTATTTTTCTTAATAACAACGGAGTCATTAAAATAAACTGAATATCATCATCAACCAACTTAAAACTGAAATTAAATTCCTTCTAATTGAAGGTACAAAAAATAGTCTTTTAATATTAAAATTCTATTTCTACTAAAAGAAAAGCTAAAATCTCCCACTGCAACTACTGGCACTCTCGTGCCATCTTCCAAAAATATGTAAATCTCCCCATCACTTAGCTGCCGGGTTTGCTGGAACCCTGCAAAGAATTGCAAACATGATTAGTGGCTCCCGTATCTACACACCAGCCACTGGTAGATAACAGCACAAAACAAGTTTCAACTACAAGTGAATGAGATATACCTCTAGCCTATTTTCTGGCAAGCCAAACTGGACATTGCTGCTTCCAGTGACCTGGCTGCTTGCAGACGAAGCACTTTCCCTTCTTTTTTATTTTCCCATTGGGCTGTGGGGCCTGATGCTGTTTCTTTTTCTGAACCTTTTTCTTCTTCTTAGCATGAGACTTCGAAGAAGAACCTTTTTCAGTAACCATAGCAACCGCAGGCTTCTTAATGAAACTCTCTGCTATTTGAAGTTCTTTAAGTAGCTCTGCTAGTGAAAAATTTATTTTGTTCATGGTGTAATTTAGGCAGAACTGCTTAAAAGAATCAGGTAGGGATTGGAGAATGATATCAACCTGGGTTTCCCATCCATCTCCGCTCCAAGGATCTCCAGTTCATTCAGAAGACTAATCATCTTTAGAACATGATCCCTGACAGGAGTTCCTTCAGCCATATTAGTGTTCATCAGTTCTTTCATCGCAGTCTGCCTAGCTGCACGGCTCTGATCCCCAAACATTTCTTTGAGGTTGAACATCATGTCATAGGCAGAGGGCATAGATTGATGCTGATGTGCAGAACATTTGACATAGATGCCAATATGTAACACCGCGCCATCTCATCAGCCTTAACCCACTTACGGTAAGCTTGGACTCCTCATCTGAAGCCCCTTCATCGGGCTCTACGGGATAGACCTGAGTGTTGTACCCTTCTGCAGTCAACACTATATCAGTTTCTTTTCCAATCAATGTAATTAGGACCAGTCAATTTGTTTTCTTTGAGTATCACAGCAAGTGGATTGAAAGAAGACATTTTAATCCTGAGAATCATTCATACATCAAATAAGATATAATGAGCAATAAACTTTAAATTCAAAATTATAAGTAGGGCCCCTCAACACTACATAATAAAAGAATTTGCCAGCAGCCTAGTACACTTTGAATAGTATGCCTCGATGGGAGGACGTCTACTACTCATCATTTATCTAGACAGATAAAACCTATTAATTTTACTATCTAGGTAAAAGGTAACATACCAAGTAAAATTAATTAGCTGGCTAACTTTGGTCATATAAATATTTGTAGTGACTCCGATGGGGAGGATACCAATATTTATACCTAAGTGTATACCATCACTCAATGCTAGATCCATTGTCCCATGGTGGATCCCTCAGATGGAGAGGTAATCCAACATTAACAACTACTAGGGATTATTCTTGGTGAGCTGGCAATCAATTTCATCCTATGGGGAGGAAAGCACTAATGCTAACACATGAAATTAACTACCTCACCAATAAACAAGTGATGGGACCATAGGATTTAAATGTGATTAATTCCCTCTCCCACTTAGTTATTTAAACAATATTTTGAGGGTTATAAAACTTGTGTTTGATTATCTTATAAATTCAAAATACAAACATCAAGTGATTATCCATTAACCATGTTCTCCTAGTTATAGACATAAGAACAAAAGGATAAACAATCAAGCAAGTATGCAACATAACCAATATAAACAAGATAAATAAAATCCCTGTTATTATGGTCAAAATTTTCCACGCAGATGAAGATCCTGTTGCACCATGATTGCTACTTTGCTCGACGATTTGCCGCTTCGCATACGGGGGTTTGGGGGCTGGCCCCCAGTGGGGATCGACCTGCCCGGTTGGTCGCGGGGTCAAGGGGGCAGCGGATTCTCCTTAGAATCTTATCTGCAATGTGATATGCAACGGATTCTCCTTAGAATCTTATCTGCAATGGATTCTGCTTAGAATCCTATCATGCAACAGATTCTCCTTAGAATCCTATCTGCCTTTTGATCATATCCTGCAACCTGCAGCAGGTCTTGTTCCTCCATAGAGCCGCACCAGATTACAAAAATCCTATGCCTCCATATAGGAGTTCACATGCTACGTATTTACAATCACAAAGCTCTCAAAAAATCGGAGCATACATGCTATGAAATATTACAATGATCCTACGCCTCCTTAAACCGGAGTTCACAAAACAGATCTAAGCAATATCAAATCAAAACACATACATTCATGTGACCATAATAACAGGATAGAAACCTGCAAAACAACGTTAGCAGCAAGCACGATCCATCCCACGCATGCATATTCCGATTAATGGAGAACATGGCCACATTATTCATATACAGTATCAGCCGTGGCTCTGATACCACTGTTGGGGAGCGCGGAATACCCCCAAGATCACGGCTATAGCGTATATGAGTAATACAAAAAACTTTTACCATTCTAATCTATGAGTATAAGATCATACCTTCAGATTTGAACTTTGGAACACTTTGATTTGATTGCTCGACCTCAACCTTTTAGCCTTCCACCGTATTCCAAAAAATACCTTCCTTCTCTCACAAGATGGTGGGATCTCTCGGCCGACCTAGGGTTTCTTGTTTTTCTTTTTCCTCAAAAATGTTAACCCTAGCAACCAACTGAGAGGGTATTTATAGGGCTACAATAGGGACTAATAGGCAAATATGAAAAGGACTTCCCACGTAATTAAATCTCCCAATCCTACCCCGGGTTAGGATTCAATTACGTAAATTACAATTCATTCCACTAAAGAATTATAATTGTACTCCTAATCATATTCGAATTTATATTTTGAGCCTTAATATTAAATGCTTATTATCTTCCCACGTTAAGATTACAGATATCCATCAATTAAATTTAATTACTGACAATATAATTTAATTGGCTGTTATTATCCTTGAGACTTATCCACTTAACTTATTTGATGTATCGGATTCAAAATCCACTTGCAAGATTTGATACAATCAAAACTTATAAGCTTTCTCAAGGGGATATCATCAATCCAAATTAACAGGACATGGATTCCTTCAACTATTAATATTCACCATATATATAATGTTATTACCCAACCCACTGAGTTAATTGACTCATCTAGAATCTCACTCTATGTGTAATCAAAGCAATAATCACTACATACATGTGTCTAGAAATAGAATTCGGATTAAAGCATAAGTAATCATAATATTCATGAGTTTTAAATTATTTTATAAAGTCAGTATAAAATAATTAACTCAACTGGGTCCTGTTCAATACACAAAGTGTACTAGCACAAATAGTTAGAATAAACCATTCCCCGTAGTCAAGATAGACCTACTAAAAATTTGTGCTACAGTTATACTGATGGTGTGTCCAATTCCATCTAAAACTGTGAACAATAAACTTGTATTCCAAAAGAACCGATGATCTAGTCTTCTGTGTGTAAGCCGTACTCTACCACTAGATCAAATACTCTTTGTAAATACTAGACACATGCACATATATAGTAAATGGCACACATTGCTCAAAATGAATTCTCATTAAAATGTAAAGACATAACATAAAACATATCTTTTAGTCTATATCTCTATCAGGTCCCTCATCTCTCAGGTAGACACCTTAGCCGGGAGAGTGATTACAATGGGTAGGAAAGTTGATTTTGAATTTTTTGAGTCCGAGGGTTTTTCAATTGGAAATCAAATCAAAGAGCTAGGTTGGGACAAAGTATGTTCATTGGATGTTCCCACCTATCCGGCCCTAGTCAAAGAATTTTACTTCAATTTGTTAAGGGGTGACGGTGGGATTGTGAGTCTGTTAGAGGGAAAAGAATCCACCTTACTTTTCAAAAGCTAAAAAATCTTCTGAGCATTCCTATCACTGGATTAGCAGCTGATATTCATAGTGAGAGGTCTGATGCACTATCAAGGATGTTGGGTAGAGAGGTTTCTGAATTTGAAGAGGTTAGGGCAAATCAATTACCCTTGGAGCTTAGGCTACTTCATAATATCTGCAGTCGGATTTTATTCCCTAAGACTGGCCGCTTTGAGTATGTCTCGGAGCGAGACATTGTGGTGATGGACAGTGTTTTGATAGGTCAGCCTATTAACCTTGCTGCAATGATGATTTTCTATATGGCCGAGGCTGGAGGAAAAAGGAGATCTTCACTGCCATATGGTATGATTCTAACTATGGTCTTCAGGAGCCAAGGAATTATGATTTCTGACAGTGAGCCTTCAAAGAACCTTAGGCATACTGATTATTATAGTTTGGCTACTGTGCACCGGATGGGCTTTGTTAAGATTAATGGACAATGGAAAGGAAAGGCAGTCTGGATGAGAGAGCCCCTGAGCTTAGATCTTCTGCACCATCTGAGGCTGGTCCTTCTGCGAGGCATCCTTCTCCAGAGCCAAGCAGTTCCTGCTCCTGCTCCAGTTCCTGTTCAGCTACCTATGTCTTCTGTCGGATTTTCTGATCTTCAGATAGAGCAACTCAAGAGTTTATTTGCTGCTCAAAATGAAGAAATGAAGACAAAGTTTGATAGTCAGTTTATGAATTTGAAAGAGACCCTTTACTCTTTGGATGATCGCATTAGTAAGATTGAATCCACTCTTGGTTCCTCTGCTGAATCCTTAAAGACTGATCTCAAGAACATATTTGAAGAACTTAAGGATATTTGTGGAGACTCAAAACCTACTCCAAATGCAATGCTGAGCTTCAGGATAAGATTATGACTGCATGTGCATTTGTTGATAGAAGATTAAAAGAATTTGTAGGGACTCAGAGTGAAGGGATGGGAAAAATTTTAGAACATTTACAAAGGATTATTAGAACTAATCTGTGATTATCATGTAATGAAGTATAGGTTTTTGATTCAATGAAGTATAGGCTGTTGTTTGATGTTTTATCTTGAAATCTTAATGTAATGATGTATAGTTTGATGTTTGACAAAGTTCAATTTCATTTTGTAATGCTTGACTCTTATCAGATACTTAATGAATATCTTTTGATCATTGAAAAATTATTTGATCTATCAATTTTGTCATTTTACTTAACTCTTCTTGATCTTTTTGTTGATTACAAAAATGGGAGAGAGTTATGTAGTTATGTCGTATATGCATTGAATGTAAAATCCCAATCATATATGCACTGTAAAACAAAAAGAGAAACATTGGTTTAAATAAACATAGTTAAAATTGATATATCTACCTTTTTGGTATCAAACACTATATTTTCAGCTAAAAGGAAGCACAATTATTAAATTGAACTTCATAGGGGGAGCTACCTTATTCAGGGGGAGCTTACCTGTGAGGATCACATATTTGAAAGATTTGATTTGAAAACTTATTGTTTACTCATGCATATACTCAATGTTTTTATAATCATCAAAAAGGGAGAGATTGTTGACCCAATTATTGATTTTGATGATTAATAAAAGATTTGAGTATATTCATTTTATTACTAATAGATTTAACAAGTGTTTCAGGGCTTAAAAATCTTTGATCAATCAAAAGACATAAAGAGACGTGTTTTGAATCAATTGCCAAAAGAAAGTTTCAAAATTCAGAGCATGGAGTCGACACCTAGGAGATCTAGAGCCGACCCCATGGATAATCAAATGTCTTTCTGATTTTTGGCATGGTCCGGAGCCGACACCCAGAGTTTCGAAGCCGACACCCAAAGTTTCGGAGTCGACATTTACAGTGTTGGAGCCGACTCCGATGCGGGAACAGAACACGTGTTTTTTGACTACTCTGGAGCCGACACTTACAGTCCTTCGGAGCCGACTCCCGAATGTGGCGAGTCGACACTCAACTTTTTCAGAGCCGACTCCTCAACGAACTCTTTACTTTCTATTTTTGGATAACCGACTTGGAGCCGACACCTGAAAAGTTGGAGCCAACTCCAACCTGTTAGGAACGGATTTTTAAAATGCCAGATCAGCTCAAACGGTAATATTTTCGTTTCACCTAACTTCTAACGGATATATTTTGTATGGACAAACTTTCCAGGTACATTCCAATGGCTAGTTTCTCACCAAAAACATGGATTAAGAGAAATCTATAAAAGGGGAAGAACGCTCGTTTGAAAAAAAAAGAAGTGGAGAAAAAATAGAGTGAAAACAAATAAAAATCGAGAAGTCTTGAGCTTGAAATCAAAGAGAAAAGAGTCCAAGTTCAAATCCATCTACTCCAGAAAGCTCAAAGAGAAATCCAAGGCATTCAAAATCAAAAATCGAAGGATTTTCCAAAAAGAAGAAAAAGAAGCCAAAAGCCCTGTTCTATAATTTTCCAACTTCTCATCTGCAACATTTGCAAAGAATCCGAGCTGAGGCCTGATTCAACATCTCCAAAGAGGAGGAAAAGAAGAAAAGAAGAAAAGCTCAAATCCAATCTGCTTCAAACAGGCTTTTCTAACCTTGTTCATTTACATTGAATATTTGCTCATTTAAGGAGCTGTTTGTTATTGTAAACACTTTTCTTACTTGTTTTTGCTAATTCAATCAGGGGGATTGAATTAGTAGAGGTAGTATACCTCGGGGCAAGCTAGATTAGCTTGTGTTTGGGTTTTGTGCTGGTGAGCTCGGAAAACCAGCTGGGTTCGTTGTGATCCCAGGAAAAATAACAAGTTCTGAGTTGTGAGCTTGTAAAACAACTCGATTGTAATCAAGAGGATTATAGTGTGGATCCAAGTGGATCTTGGGAGTGGACGTAGGTGTTGGATACACCAAACCACTATAAAATATTTGTGTTTGCCGTGCTTTGATTGTCTCTCTCTCTATCTCTTTATTTGTGATTAATATTCGCTTTGCACTTAATTTTATCTCAAAGCCAATTGTTTCAAAGGTTAAATTTTTTAAGAACCCAATTCACCTCTCCTCTTGGGTTGCCACCTGGGCCAACACACCAGGCCGTCCGGTCATAGCATCTCAGTAGGGCTTAAAGACCATCTCTTCTAATTCAATGGAGTCTCCAATGGTGTGTAGGGGTGCCACTAGTGTCATGACCCATGAAGAAGAAAAGTGAAGAGATTGTAGATTAAAATTTATTTAATCTTATTTTTGGATGGTATGATCATAAACTGTTTTAATTTTTATAAAATTTATTTTATATGTTAAATTGAAATCGTTTCAATTTAAGAGTTTATTGAATTTAATTAAAAAAATTAAATTATCTTAAATGATGAAGAAATCTAGAAATATGATTTAAAGATCTTAAATCATTTGCATAAGCTTTAAGGGTCATGGATTAGCTTGAGTTAGATCCTTAATTGGGTTAGACCTAAGTTTAAATTAATTGGACTAAAAAGAGAACTTAAATCCAATCAAAAGTTGAGTTAGGTTACATTCTCTTTATATCCCTCTAATTAGCTAGATTGATCAGTCCATAAATCTAAATGGATCTAATTTGTGGTTTAGTGGTGAGCCCAAATTTTTAGGCTAATCTAATCAAATCTGATGAACCCATCCCATGATCTCACTTACCTAGAAAATATGATCGATCAGAATTGATTGGATAGCTCATTGATTCGAGTTAGCCCATGTCACCTAAGGTGAATCAATATGACTGATTTTGGTATCCATGGACCAATTTTTCAAAAACCATTCTACAAGTTAGTGGGAAAATTCTTGATTATGGTCCGTGTGTTCTCTTTCATATGTCACACATTAAAGTGAAACCCTCTAAATTATTAGGTCCTTAAAAAGATGAAGTTATGGGGATAACTAAGTCTTAGCCTCCCATTAATTAGATGGTAATGGGTCCAATAGTTTGGTGATCATTGGCAGACCCAAAGGTTGAATGTTCATCAAGCTATTGGAATTGCCAATCCTAATATGATGGCTCAATGTGACTCTCTTAATGGTGGTCAGGTGAGCCGACCAAATTCGGGCTTGACTATTCATTGGTTAGAAGCATTGAATTTTGTCATGTTAATGGTTGGATCTAATCAGAACCTTCAATAGGAGGCCTAAAGGCCGATTGAAGTACACTATGGGGCAAAATTAATTACTAGAAGTTACTTGAAGAAGTAATTGGTTAAAGAACCTACCTTTAGATGTGCATGGGTGAGCCAACCAAAGTTGGGCTCATGTATTGTCTATTGGATTCTAGTACCCACTAAGAGATTAAAAGTAATTCCTTGGATTGGAGGTAGAGGCTGCCAGTCTGAATAAAATAGTGGGAGGGCCTTTAGACTAAAGCCCATGTCTTTAGGATAATAATTCATATACAATAATAGGTTTTTGATTTTCCTTTCAGATAATGTCTACCAACTTGTCGCTCGTTGCTTGATAATGAAAAACTTATGGATCCCAACTTTGATAGCTCGTATCGAAAGCTTAGGATTGTCCTAGAGCATGAATGGATCCTTTATGTGATAACGGATCCAGCACCTAAAGTCCCTGCTCCTAATGCTCAGGGTTCGATCAGGGATACTTATCAGAAGTGTCTCTCTGATCGGATCACTATCTGATGCGTAATGCTAGCAGCGATGAACAACGAGTTCAGTCACAAATTTGAGGAAGCCCGGCCAGAGAAAATTCTTTAAAAGTTGAAGAAATCCTTTGGGACATCAGACGATGTTGAGAGGTACAAGGTCTCTTGTGCCATCTACAGCATGTAGATACGTGATGGAGCCTCGATCACTGATCATATATTGTGCATGATCGAGATGATTGAGCGCTTAGGTAAACTCGGTTGTTCCTCGCATGAATAACTTGGGAAAGATGCAATACTGAACTCTTTGCCTCCTTTCTATCTCGACTTTCTCGATCATTATAGAATGAATAAAAGGATGGTGATTTAGTGGGAGGTTCTTTGGAAGGTCGTCATCCCTTTAAGAAAGAAAAAAAGAAAAATAAAAGAAAGAAGGTGCAAAATGCTAGGACCAGTCAGACTAAAAAGGTTAAAGCTAATCAGAGTAAGGCTGAGTACTTCTTTTGCAAGAAGCAGGGTCATTGGAAGAGGAACTGTCCTCTTTATATTACATCCCTTGACCCAAATAGGTCCAAGAAGAGGAAACAATAAGGAAATGCTGAACAAGATATTTATATGATAACGCCTTATAATTTCTCTATCTATGATACTACTAATTGGGTATTGGATACCGGAAGTCCAATTTACATATGCAATTCTCTACAGGGACTTAAGTTAGTAGAAGATTCGAGGATGCTGAGAGATTCTTGAACATGAGAAATAAAAGCCAAGCCAAGTTCCAGTCCTGGCATTAAGAATCGTCAAACTTGTTTTCGAGTCTTGTATAATTATTCTAAATGAATATCATTATTGTCCATATTTTATTTTAAATATCATTTTTGTAGGCCAATTGGCCATGTCTGGTTATGAACTATCAATAAAGAATGACATTTACAAAATTATTATGAATAATTCTGTTGTGATGAATGGATATATGAGTAATGGCATATATGTACTATTGCAACTTGTTAGTGTAATGTATACATCTAGCAAACGCCCTAGGATAAATGATATCAGTAATGCTTACCTTTGGCACTACCGGCTAGGTCATATTAACAAGAACATGATAACCAGGTTGAGACAAGAAGGTCTACTTGAGGTTAATGATTTTGAATCATTACCAACATGTGAATATTATCTTCTAGGTAAAATGACCAAATCATCTTTTAGTGGAAAAGGTGAATGGGCTAATGAAATTCTAAGTCTGGTACATACTGATGTATGTGGACCTATGAATGTCAATGCCACGTTTACAGATGATCTTTTGAGGTATGGTTATATATTCTTAATGAGATATAAATCTGAATCGTTTGAAATGTTCAAATGATATTGTAATGAAGTAGAAAAAACAATCTGAAAAGTTTATCAAAACCCTTCAATCAGATCGAGGTGGTGAATATCTTTTAGTGAGTTTCTGTTATATCTTGAGGAGAATAAGATTCTCTTTCAATGGACACCTCCAGGGACACCTGTTGACCCAATTGATGATTTTGATGATTAACAAAACTATGTGAGTATAATTTTTGAAGGCTCTAATGATTTTGATTTAGTGTTTCAGCCTATAAGACTATTGAAGATCAAAATCAAGTGTTACAATGTGTTCTGGATCAAGTCTAATGTCTAGGTAAGAATTGCAGACATTAGAGTCGACTCCGAGAATCACAGAGCCGACTCCGGAACTGGCACGGCCATTAGAGTCGACTCCGAGACTGTGAGAGTCGACTCTTACAGACGGAGTAGAAAGTCGATTTTTCTGGCTCCAACCTAGAGTCGACTCCGGGTAAGTTAGAGTCGACTCCGGAAAAGCATCTTGTCGACCCCAGAAAAGCCAGAGACGACTCCAGAAATATCAGTTTGAAATGCCTCGAGCTAGAGCCGACTCCAGAAAAGTTAGAGTCGACTCCAATCCACCTAGAACGAAAAACGAAGTTGCCAGATCAGCACTAACGGTAAACTTTTCTATTTTACTCATTTCTAACGGATATATTTGATAGAAGGTACACTCCAACGGATAGTTTTATTCCAAAAGTGGTGTAAAAGAAATCTATAAGAAGGGGAGTCTATTGTTCAAAAAAAAGAAGAGAGGAAAAGAACGAAAAATCTGAAAAAGAATCTGAGATAGACAAATCCATTTCAAAAATCTGAGAGCTTGAATCTTGAAAGGAAAACCTTCTAGCTCAAATCCACTCCACTCCAAAAAGCCTCAAGAGGAATCCAAAGCGCTCAAAAATCAAAGTCTTGGAGGATTTTCCAACTTGAAGAAAGGAGATTCAGTTCTTACTTTTCGTCCCTTCTCAACTGCTTCAACCACGAAGAATCGGAGCTGAGGCTTGATTCAATCCAGCAAGGAGAAGAAGAAAAGAAGAAAAGATCAAAAGCCAACCTATCTACAAATCAGGCTTTTCTAAACCTTATTCTTACATTTGTTATCTGCTCATTAAGGAGCTTGTAACAAACAATATTATCTTATTTTGTGTCTAGTTCAATCTGGGGGATTGAACTAGAGGAGGTAGTCTTACCTCAGTTCAAGCTTGGTTAAGCTTGGGGTTAGGGTTTTTGTGCTGGTGAGCCCTTGAAAACCAGCTGGGTTCGTTGTGCCCGGAAAACAACAAGTTTGAGTTTGAGCTTGTAAAACAACTCGGCTGTAATCTAGGTGATTATAGTGTGGACCCAAGTGAATCTTGGGAGTGGACGTAGGTGTTGGATACACCGAACCACTATAAAATCTTTTGTGTTTGCCGTGTCTTATTGTCTCTTTCTCTATCTCTATTTATTCACTGCAATTTATAGTTACTTGCATTTGCCTTCATTCATCTCAAGCAAATAATTTAAAAGGCTAAATTTTTAAAGAACCCAATTCACCCCCCCCCTCTTGGGTTGCATCTGGGCCAACAATTGGTATCAGAGCTAGTGCTCATTAGATTTTGATCACACGATCAAGAGCTAAAGATCCAAATGGCAACACAAGTTGGTTCTTTTGCTGAAGGTCATTCTACGAATAGACCTCCACTTTTTAATGGCTCAAACTATTCTTATTGGAAAGCTAGAATGAGATATTCATTCAAGCTTCTGATTATGAGCTATGGGGTGTTATAATAAATGGACCTAGTACACCCACACACTTATTGATGGCACTATTGTTCCTAAGCCCGAAAGGGATTGGAATGATAATGATAGGAGAATGGCACAGCTTAATGCTAAGGCCATGAATGTTTTATATTGCTCCTTAGATCTAATGAATTCAATAGAATCTCCACATGTAATTCCGCAAAAGAAATTTGGGATAGGTTGGAGGTTACCATGAAGGAACAAACCAAGTAAAGAATCAAAAATAAATATTTTTGGTTCATAAATATGAATTGTTTACATGGAACAAACTGAAACCATCACATGCATGTTCACTAGATTCACTGATATTGTGAATGGTTTGAAAAGTCTTGGTAGACATATACTAATCTGAACTTGTTCGAAAATTCTTAGGTCACTACCAAGATCGTGGGAAGC
>UESW01004838.1:307432-325918 GCA_900491605.1 Calamus simplicifolius
TGATCCGCCAGACGTTCAAGGGGTTTCCAACCTTCAGTAAGAAAGTCAACAACATCACGAAAGTGGGCTATCTTGGCTATCTCAGATCTTGGTGTTAAACAGGCAACGGTCTTAAGAGCTCTTCTGGAATATGTGCAAGACTTACTTGAGCCCTAATATCTCTGGGGAATTGGATTTCAAGGGAGGAACAAGTTTGAAGGTGGAAAGGCCAGCCAAGGAACCAAGATTATATTGCTACTGGCTCGACCTCAAAATCTTATATTGGAATTTGAGTTTCACAAGCGGTACTTGTTCAGGTTTAGCCAGTGGCACCCAAACTGAGAAAGTTTATCACCTTATACGTTCTCCAATTCAAGCTACTCCAAGTCCAATTTAACAACTCACTTTTGAATTATATATCCAAAGATTGAAATGACCATGGTCCAACTAGAGCAGAAGCACATTAACCCAAGAAGCAGCACAAATCAGCAAAACACACAAGTAATGAGCAGCAAATCCTCGATGCCCTGAAACCAAGGAGCTAGAGTAGTCTTCAAGTACCAAACGGATTACGAAGAGCTGAAGGCTAAGACCAATTTTATCTTTCACAACTGTTTACCCTGGTTGAACTAAAAAAAGGAAGGAACTACTTTGTTACACTAGGCTTTGAGTATACAAATAGACCCAAATCAAGCACATTCACTCGTAAGATAAAGCCTCTTTTCAAGTTACTCCTTAAGGTTCATTAATGACTTCTTCCAGTATTATTATACATATTTAATAAAATTTAAGAATGAAGTACTATATAAGTTTAAAATGTATAAGGTAGAAGTTGAAATCCAAACTGAGAAAAATCTTAATAGACTTTAACTTCAAACCAAGGTAATGAATAAACCTCAAATAAAATGATCTAATTCCGTCAAGAACATAAGATTATTTAGTTCAATGATATAGCTAAATGAAAAAACTGTATCTTAATAAATATGATTAACTCAATGTTAATTAGTTAAGACGTACGTAAGAACTTATGATGAAAACTCCTTTAACTATCTATACATATATATAAAAGTATATATCTTTTAAGAATAATCAAAAAAAAAACATCTTTTAAGCTTTAAAAAGAAAAATAAATTAAATAAAATTACAAATCATAATTATCAATTAATTTATTATCTAGCTAGATATTTATCGATCTAGTTAATAAAAATTCTAATGTACCAAATGCATGATCGAATTCCATTTGCAACAATAACTATTATCTTTTATTTTTAAATAAAATATTTAATACCAAAAAGTATTTTTAAAATAAATAATAATTTTTATAAAAAATATAAATTATATTCTAAAAGAAAATATAATAAATTTTATTTTTTTAAAAATAAAATATTTTATCTAGAGAAGGAAAAATATAGCTCAAAATAAAGACCTTTCTCATCGCCCGTGCTTAAAAGGCATTCATGTGCAGACAGCTGAGCCGCCCGAGTCGTTTTTTAAACTGGTGTTTTTGACACCGATTTTAGAATAAGGAAGCGGGAAACAAAGATATTGCAAAAATGGTGTTAAAGTGAAAACATCATTTCAAATGGCATTTTACTTCCACTTCACCCTCTCTGCTCCACCCCGTCAGCGCTGATGAGTGGAGGGCCGCGTGGACTGGCGATTTCAGTAGGGTAAAAATCGCCACTTCAAGTGGCTAGTTCTCTAGCTACTATAAAATATAAAAATTATTCAGGGATCCATTTAAATCTTTCCAAAGGAGAGGCATTGAAGTGACCGTTATTCTAATTCGCAAATAAATCTCCTTTTGAGCCCTTCAATAAATCCCAGTAATCCCTTTAAAGATCCATTTAAACTGCACTGAATCTCGTAACTCTCAATAGCTCAATACAAGAGAAGTTTGTAGCGATATTTACTGTACTCGCTGTGATTTTTGCTACCTTGCCACTTTCATGCTGCCCTCCACCTTGTTAGCGCTGATGGGTGAAACAGAAAGGGGTAAAATGGAAGTAAAAAAATGTTATTTTAAATGACATTTTTCATTTTATTGCGTCACAATGTTTTTAAGAAATTTAAATGTAATAAAAAAATTAAAAAAAATATTGCGACGCAATAAATACGTCGCAATTATTTTTTAGAAATATAATTTTTATCTGTTATTAATATTTAAAAAATATTGCAATGCAATTTCCTAGAAAATAAAAATTATTTTCCCGCTGGACATTGGCGCCAAGTTAGCGATCATTAGCGATGCAATTAGTTGCGTCGCTAAGTTTTGCATAAAAAAATAAAAAAGAAAAAGTAGCGATGGATTAGCGATGCATTGTTGCGTCGCTAATCCATATTAAAAAAAAAAAATAGCGAGTGATTAGCGACGCATATATTGCATCGCTAATCACCACTATTTAAGGCTTGGTCGGGCTGCCCCCCCGCTTTCCTTCTCTTCTTCTTCCTTTTCCTACCCTAGCCGCCGTCGCTGCCGTGCGTCCGCTCCCCCGGCTGCCCCCGTCTTCTCTCCCGGTGGAATCTCCCCCCACTCCGGCGGCGTCCCCTCGCGACCGAGGTAATCCCATTCTCCTTTTTTTGTTTAAAATAGGGTCCGGCCATGACACCGGTCATGGCCGTCTTCTCCGGCCACGGCCGCTGCCGTGGCCCTCTTCTCCGGCCACGGCCGGTGCTGTGGCCGGCCGTGGCCTGGCCACGGTGGCCAGGCCACACCAAAAAAAAAAAATTCTGTTTGGGGGGGGGGGGTTTCCCGACCCCCCCTTCGTCTTCTTCGGCCACGGCCATGGTCGTGGCCGTCTTCTCCGGCCACGGCCAGGCCACACAAAAAAATTCTGTTTGGGGGGGGGGGGGGTTTCCTAACCCCCCCCCCTTCGTCTTTTGCGGCCACGGCCGCTGCCGTGGCCGTCTTCTGCGGCCACGGCCACTGTCGTGGCCGTCTTCTCCGGCCACGGCTGCTGCCGTGGCCTGGCCACGGTGGCCAAGCCACCAAAAAAAAAGATTGACAGTTTGGGGGGGGTTTTCCCCAAACCCCCCCCCCTCCGGTTCGTCCTCTCCGGCCACAGTCGCTGTCGTGGCCGGCCGTGGCCGGAGAGGACGAACGGGAGGGGCCCCCCCCCTCCCCCCATTAAATTTTTTTTTCGGTGGCCGTGGCAGGCCACCGCAAAAAAAAAAAAAATAGTTAGGGGGGTTCGCCCCCCCTCTGGTTCGTCTTCTCCGGCCACGGTGGCAGACAAAAAAAAAATAAAAAGGTAACAGCTAGGGGGCTTTTCCCCCACGCCCTGCCCCTTCAATTAAAAAAAAATTAATACTCATAAAAAAAATAACAAAAAAATTAGATTCTATCATATTTTATTGTTTTAAAATTATTTTCAATAATTTGATGATAAATATAAAAAATTATAAATATATTTTTAAAACATGGGCAACTTAATTTTTTTTAAAAAAAAGTTACAGCTAGGGGGTTTTCCCAACCCCTTGGACCCTTCAAAAAAAAAAAATTGGCGTCCTGCGCATGTGCCTGAGGGTATTTGGCACGAGTGGCAGCAAGCCTGGCAGTTCGATGGCTGACGCAGGAGGTCCGCATCAGCCAGCACGAACCGCCGATCCGAGAAGGGCGGTCCTGGCACGGGTCTCTCCCGCCATACTTTGGGCTCAATTTCGATTCAGGAGCACAGACGGCGTATGGTAATAAAACATAAATATTTTAATTACTAATTTAGTTATTTACAAATATTTGTATTAATATCAATTTTTTTATTGTTATAGTCTGAGCATGAGGGCGGAGATCCTGGTGAGTTTCGTCTATTCAGGGTGACACACCAGGAGGGATGGTTCCTAGGTCGACACGCGATCACGGGAGGTTGCGGTAAGAAATTAGATTTATGTAGTATCTGTTTAATTTCTAAAATTTTATTTTGAAAAATTTATTAACTCATTTATTGTTGATTTTATAATTTAAAGACATGAGTCGAAGAGCTTCGCTCCCAAGCATCGCTGGTCAACTCCACTGATGGGGAGACGCCCGTCAAACTCTCAGCAGAGGAGAGTCGGCGTGTATTTTTGGAGGCTATTGGTGCCCAGCCGTGAGACCGCAGGGTCTATGGTCTGGGCACTAAAGCCTCTGCATATTTTCCCCATCAGTCCTTCAGCTTGCGATTTTCTGGTGATATTCCTGTCGAGCGTTTAGACGACATTCGAAGATCTATTGCGGAGGAGGTTCGGCAGGACGTTCGTCAGGAGGTTCGGCAGGAGGTCGAGAACGAGTTCGAGCAGCGTATGCAAGGCCGGGATCAGGAGCTTGCAGACGTGCGAGATCTATGCGTCATTTGCAGGATATGGTTAGCCGCTTATCGCAGGGTCTCCAGCCTCCACGTGATCGCTCAGATTCTTGATGTATTTTTTTCTTTTTTTATGTTGTACATGAAAACTTCAAAATTTTAATATATGAATTATTTTTGGAAATTGATTATTGTTTGGATCAATATGAGTGAAGAATGTTTCTATCAATATTTCAATTCAACGAAATTGTTTTAACCATTTTAATTTTTTTTTATATTTTTTTAAAAATTTAATTTGCGACGCATTAGCGACTCAAATTGCATCGCTAATATTTCAAAATATTATTATTAAATATTACGACGCAATGACCTGGCATCGCAATAATTTAAAAAAAATTTAATAGCGACGCATTAGCGACTCAAATTGCATCGCTATTATATCTAAAATATTTTTAATAAATATTGCGATGCAATGACCTTGCGTCGCAATATTTTTTAAAAAAAATTATTTGCGATGCATTAGCGACTCAAATTGCATCACTATTATATCAAAAATATTATTATTAAATATTGTGATGCAACTAAATGCGTCGCAATATTGCGATGCAATTGAATGCGTTGTAATATTTAATAATAATTTTAAATATTAAAAATTAGTTTTAAATTTAGCGATGCATTTGGATGCGTCGCAATATTGCGACGCACTGTTGCGTCGCAATATTGTGACACACTGTTGCGTCGCAAGAGTCACAATATTGCGACACAATTGCGACAAATGGATATTACGACGAACATCTGAGTGATGTCGTCATTGCGTCGCTATTGCGTCGCAATAGCATGTTTAGCGACGTAATTGCGACGCATTTGGGCGTCGCAATATTTTTTTCCCCTTGTAGTGTTATGATAATACTGCTAGTAGTAGTCATGAGAAAAAATATTCTGAAGATGAACCCAGACGCAGTAAGAGACCAAATGTTACAAAGTCTTTTGGTCCTGATTATGTAACTTATATGTTACAAGATGAACCTCAGACATTCAAAGAGTCAATGTCTATTTTAGAAGCATCTTTTTGGAAAGAAGCTGTTAATAGTGAAATTGAGTCTATCATGCACAATCATACTTGGGAGTTGGTAGACTTACTATATGATATGAAACCTCTAGGGTGAAAATGGATTTTTAAGAAAAAGCTAAAGGCTGATGGATTAATTGACAAGTATAAAGCCAGATTAGTGGCTTAGGGCTTCAATCAAAAAGAAGGTATAGACTTCTTTGATACATATTTACCAGTAAGTAGAATAACATCTATAAGAATGTTAATCGCTTTTGCAGCCATTAACCATCTTGAAATTTATCAAATGGATGTTAAAACTGCTTTTCTAAATGGTGAATTAGATAAAGAAATATACATGGAACAGCCTGAGGGATTTGTTGTTCCTGGACAAGAAAAGGTATGTAGACTTGTTAAATTCTTATATGGATTAAAACAAGCACCTAAACAATGGCATATAAAATTTGATAATGTCATGTTATCAAATGGATTCAAAATAAATGAATATGACAATGTATATATGCCAAAACCCAACCTTAAGGGTATGTGATAATCTACTTATATGTAGATGACCTGTTAATCATTGGTAGTAATACTAAAATGATTAAACAGACAAAGAAAATGTTAATCAAATATTTTGATATAAAAAATATGGAGCAGATGTTATACTAGGGATTCAAATCACTAGAACATCTAAAGAAATAATATTATCTCAATCTCATTATATTAAAAAAATATTAAATAAGTTTAAAAAGTATGATACTAGCCCGATGAAAATACCTGTAGATGTTAATCTACATTTGGCTAAGTATACTAGAGAACCCATATCTCAGTTGGAATATTCACGTATAATTAACGGTTTAATGTATGTCATGAATTGCACTCGTCCTGACATAGCATATGTTGTCAATAAATTGAGCAGATTCACTAGTAATCCAGGTCCAAGTCATTGGATAGCTTAAGGGTATTAAAATATCTATAATATATCCTAAGTTATGGATTACATTATTCAAGATATCCAGCTGTACTAGAAGGATACATTAATATAAATTGGATATCTAATATAGAAGATATAAAATCTACAAGTGGATATATATTCACCTTTGGAGGAGGTGCTGTGTCATGAAAATCTTCTAAGAAAATATGTATAGCTCGATCCACTATGGAATCTGAGTTATTGCTTTAGAAAAGGCTGGTGAAAAAGCATAATGGCTTTGAAATCTTTTAGAAGATATTTGATGTTGGCCAAAGCCTGTGTCTGCAATATGCATACATTGTGATAGTCAATCGGTAATTTGCAGAGCACAGAATAAGCTGTATAATGGTAAGTCTAGACATATACGTCGTAGACATAATACCATTAAGTAATTACTTAAAATTGGAATAATTTTTATTGACTATATTCAGTCAAAGAAAAACTTAGTAGATCCATTAACAAAGGGGTTACCAAAGAGATAAAGCAAACTTTTTATCAAGGGGAATGGGTTTTAAACCTATAACTAAAAATCTTTATAGTGGATATCCAATCTAGCTGACTAAAGATTCCAATATCTAGGTTCAAAAGGGATAACTAAATTATGAAGAGATTTGCATAGCACTAAGGATGTCCAATCCTACTCACTTTTATGATAATTAGTGCTACCTGCTAAAGGTACTAGGATAAGCATTGTTTTAATAATTCTTATAACATGAATGTTCATGTAGGGTATAGCAGGATACTCTTAATAAGAATCACCTATGTGAGTGTGAATTGGGCCAATTCTATGAGAATTTTAAGGTTTAATTCTCTAAAGCACTCATGAAACCAAGAGGTGTTCAGAGCCAAAATGAATGCAACCTTGAGAACCAAAAGAATGCTCGGAAAGAAGTTGTGTGAATGTTATTATTTTGGTTTACATAAAACGCTGAAAAGTTCAAGATATTATGTTCACTTTTTAGCAAGTAAACTCGATAACAACTCACTATGAAAGGTTTAAAGCCACAAGCTATCTATCCTGATACAACTTCATCTCACTATACTCTCTTTAGTGTCTGCATATTCATTTGTGTTAAAATCCTTTATGTGGGGGATCACCTTTGCCGATCTTTGATGATCATTGATTTAAGTCCAATTTTCATTTATGTGGGGGAAGGTTCATTTATATGAAAACCTCTTCCTTCATGCTTAAGTTCCTTAGGCTCACCATAAGTGGAGAGCTCGTGCACACGCACGCGCGTGTGCGAAGGACGCAATGGGCGCTTTGTAGGCACACTTTGCACTTCGCACATGCTTATCATCGCGAGGAGCTTGAGGGGATTTAAATTTTTTCTAGATAATGAGGATCCGATGGTGGAGATCAAACGCTTCAGATCATCGTTGATCGATCAGATGAGAGGACTGTGAGAAATTATTGAAACAAAATTGCCCCAACTTTATTGATTTTGATGATTTCCAAAAGCCATGAGTACCTTAAAGAATACAATGTGTATATTTATCAAAAACCTTGAGCTTATTCAAATTGAAAGGAATGAACTATCATTGGTTATATTAAATGAGCTTTGAATCTATTAGAAAAGGAATTTCAAGTTCTATGCTTAAAAGAATTCAAAAAAAGGAATTTTTACACATTATAATTCAATCAATGAATTCTTGGAACATGTCTTGAATCCATGATAAATGTCATATTTAATGTATTCAAGTCAAATTTATATTTTAAATTTAATTGGGACAAGTTTTAAAGTCAATCAGAACATTTTTCTGATTTTTGTATCGGTCCCGAGCCGACTCAAGGGTTTCCGAGTCGACTCCCCAAAATGTCTGATTTTCTCGAGTCGACCCTTGGTTTTCAAGAGTCGACCCCTGACTCCTTGCGAGCCGACTCCTGTCTGTGCGAGCCGACTCTGCTCAAACAATAGAACCCATGTTTTTTGAGCACTTCTCGAGTCGACTCCCCATTTTCCTCGAGTCGACTCCCGACTTTCAGGAGCCGACACTTGTGTTTCGCGAGTCGACCCTTCATTGCTTAAAATGTTTCTATTTTTGGTAATCGACCTCGAGCCGACTCCCTCAGAGCTCGAGTCGACTCCACGAAATCTGGGCGCGATTTTTGACGATGACACATCAGCCCCAACGGTTAGATTTTTGAATAACGGCTATTTTTCCTTGTCTCTAACGGATATATTTTTGCAGATTCTATAAATAGAGAAGCTCTTTTCAACTCAGAAGAATCGATTTTGAAAATCAAAGAGAGAAAAGAATATCTTTTGAAAAGAGGGAAAAATAGAGCATATTGGAAAAATCATCTAGCTCAAAGGAGAGTGATTCAAAAGGAGTGAAATCCAAGTGGAAGCTTCGTCTACTCCTTCTCATCAATCCATAAGAGCCAAAAGAAAATCCACAAGCATTTCAAAGGTCAAATCGGAGGATTTTCAAAAGAGGAAAAAGCTTCATCTCAACTCCAAAGACTTCAACGGTCAAGAATCTTGCTGAGGCGTGATTCAACGTTTCAAGAGGAGTTGAAGAGAAGAAGGAAGAAAGCCCAAGCCTCTACCATCTGCAATACAATCAGGCTTTTCTAACCTTTTAATATTTTGTACTTCATTTGTATATTTGCTCAAGGGGAGCACTTCATTGTTCAAAAACTATTATTCTTATTGTTTGCTGATTCAATCAGTGGATTGAATCAGTGGAGGTTGGTATACCTCGTTACAAGCCGGAGTGCTTGTGTTGGGTTAGTTGTGAGCCCGTGAAAAACAACGTGTAGGGTTTTGTGCTGGTAAGCCCGTGTTAAAACCAGCTGGGTTCGTTGTGCACCCGGTAAAACAACAAGTTTGAGTTGTGAGCTTGAAAAACAACTCGGCTGTAATCTAGAGAGATTATAGTGTGGACCCAAGTGAATCTTGGGAGTGGACGTAGGTGTTGATTGCACCGAACCACTATAAAATTATCTTGTGTTTGCCGTGCCATATTTTCTCTTTCTCTATCTCTTTAAATTTGCTTGTTCATTGCTTATTAGTTAGCCTCTCACTTGCACATCTTGCTAACTAATCACTTAAAGTTAAAAAGTCTTAAATTTTTAAGAACCCAATTCACCCCCCCCTTTTGGGTTGCCATCTGGGCCAACAATTGGTATCAGAGCAAGTGCTCATTTAGAATTTGATCTCACGATCAAGGGCTAAAGATCCATATGGCAACACAAATTGGTTCAAGTTTTGCTGAAGGTCATTCCACGAATCGACCTCCTTTATTTAATGGAACCAACTATTCATATTGGAAAGCTAGAATGAGAATATTCATTCAAGCTTTGGACTATGAATTGTGGGGAGTAATCATAAACGGACCTAGTACACCCACACACCTTATTGATGGCACTATTGTTCCTAAGCCCGAAAGGGATTGGAATGATAATGATAGGAGAATGGCACAACTAAATGCTAAGGCCATTAATATTCTATATTGTTCCTTAGACTCAAATGAATTCAACCAAATCTCAACTTGTAATTCCACAAAAGAAATTTGGGATAGGTTGGAAATAACTCATGAAGGAACAAACCAAGTTAAAAAATCAAAGATAAATATTTTGGTTCATAAATATGAATTGTTTACAATGGAACAAACTGAAACCATCACAAGCATGTTCACTAGATTCACTGATATTGTGAATGGTTTAAAAAGTCTTGGTAGAATTTATTCTAATACTGATCTTGTGCGCAAAATCCTTAGGTCACTACCAAGATCGTGGGAAGCTAAAGTCACCGCTATCCAAGAAGCAAAGGACCTCAATGCATTACCTTTAGAGGAGCTTCTAGGATCCTTAATGACCCACGAGTTAACAATGAAGCAGCATGTTGAGGAGGAAACAAAAAGAAGAAAAACACTTGCCCTCAAGACTGCAGAAATGGAAGAGAGCAGCAGTGAAAGTAATGATGAAGATGATGAGGAAACTGCTCTCTTGGCCAAAAAATTCAGAAAGTTCATGAGAAAAAGGCCATTTCATAAAAAGAAATTTGGAGCAAGATTTGAAGGAGAAAAGGATAAGAGAAAGGACAAGGAGAAAGAAAAATAAAAAGAGCCCTTAGTTTGTTATGAGTGCAAAAAGCCAGGGCACATTAAGTATGATTGTCCTTTGCTGAAAAAGGCCTACAAGAAAAAGAAGAAAGCATACATGGCAACATGGTCTGATGAATCTTCCTCGTCAGAAGAAGATGAGCAAAAGGAAGTTGCCAATATCTGCTTAATGGCCAACGACGACGACAACGACAATGAGGTAAGTTCTGAAAACTCAAATGATGACTTTACATTTGATGAAATGTTTGAGGCTTTCAATGAACTTATGATTGATTTTAAATCCTTAAAGAAAAAGTATAAGTTTTGAAAAATGACAATATTAGTTTAGCTAAAAGTAAAAATGAATTAGCTTTAGAAGTTAAGAACTTAACTAATGAAAAAGAAGAACTTAGGAAAGAAAGAGATAATCTTAATCAAGAAATAGATTTGTTAAAATCTGAAACTAAAAACTCAACTAAAGATTTAAAAGATCAATTAGAAACTTTAGCTTTAGATAAAGAACAGCAAGCTAAAGAAAATGACTCTCTTAGAAAGATGTTAAAAAATATAAAGACATTGTTGAGAAATTCACCTTAAGTTCAACTAAACTTAACATGATCCTAGATAGTCAAAAAGCTGTTTTTGACAAAGCAGGTTTAGGATATAACACATTAAGGAAACAGAAATCTCTAAAGAATATTTTTATAAAAGCTAACCAAAGTAATATAACTTGTTTCAAATGTAATGAAAAAGGTCATAAATCATTTGAATGCAAAACGTTAAAGAATAACAACAAGTTAAATATTAAAGCTAAGAAAATATGGGTTCCGAAAGGAACAATTTTTATTGCTGCTAACCATGAAGGACCCAAGAAAGCTTGGGTACCTAAGCATAAAGTTTGATTATATTTCAGGAATGTCTTGTAGCCAAAAGATCAAAGAAAAAGTGGTACCTTGATAGTGGCTGCTCAAGACATATGACGGGTGACAAAGATGAATTCATCACCCTAGAGGAAAAGAAAGGTGGAGTTGTGACGTTTGGCGACAACGGTAAAGGTCAAATTATGGGCTTTGGTAAAGTTCGCATAACTCCATCTACATTTATTGATAATGTACTTTATGTTGATGGTTTGAAGCATAATCTATAAGTATAAGTCAATTATGTGATAAAAATTTTAATGTTTCATTTAAATCTTCTGTATGCACTGTAACTAATTCTATTGATGATAGCATTGTATTTACCGGTTATAGACATGGCAATGTTTACTTGGTTGACTTAGAAAAACTATCTTTGAGTGATCATTGCTTAATTGCTGACAATGCTAACATAAATGAAATTAGTTGGTTGTGGCATCGTAGATTAGGTCATGCAAGTACACACCTTATTTCAAAACTAATTAAAATGGATTTAGTTAAAGGATTACCTAAACTAGATTTTAAAAATAATAAAATATGTGATGCATGTCAATTTGGAAAACAAACTAGAAGTTCTTTCAAATCCAAAAACATAGTTTCAACTTCTAGGGCTTTAGAGCTACTTCACATGGATCTTTCGGACCAACTAGAACCACAAGTCTAGGAGGAAAGAAATATGGTCTAGTGATTGTAGATGATTATTCTAGATATACTTGGGTAATATTTTTAGCTCACAAAGATGAGACTTTCTCAATATTCCTGAAATTCTTCAAGAAAGTCACAAATGAGAAAAACACTACTATAGTATCTCTAAGAAGTGATCATGGAACAGAATTTGAAAATCATTTATTTGAAAGTTTTTGTTCTGAAAATGGAATTAATCATAATTTTTCAGCCCCTAGGACTCCACAGCAAAATGGTGTAGTTGAAAGGAAAAATAGGACTCTAGAAGACATGGCCCGTACCATGCTATGTGAAAGCAACTTACCAAAGTATTTTTTGGGCGGAAGCAATTAACACAGCATGTTACATCTTAAACAGAGCTTTAATAAGATCAATATTAAAGAAAACACCTTATGAATTATGGAATGAAAGAAAACCAAATATAAAATACTTTCATGCATTTGGATGTAAATATTTCATTCATAATAATGGTAAAAATAATTTAGGAAAATTTGATGCTAAATTTGATGAAGGAATTTTTTTAGGTTATTCAACGTCTAGTAAGGCATATAGAATCTTTAACAAGAAAACCTTAGTAGTTGAAGAATCCATACATGTAGTTTTTGATGAATCTTTAGCAACTGGATCTGAAAAGATTGATGATGAGGAAGATACAAACATAATTGAAAAGGATCTTGAAAAACTTAATATTGAAGTATCTTCTGATCATGAGCAAGAAGCTAAAGATGATGATTCACATAAGGATGATGATGTCAATATTGATCATAATGATATAGATCTTCCAAGAGACTGGAGATATGCTCATAGTCATCCCAAGGAATTGATTATAGGCGATCCATCTCAAGGAATAAGAACTAGATCATATATGAGAAATATTAGTAATCATCTTGCATTTGTATCACAAATTGAACCTAAAACTATAGAGGAAGCTGAAAAAGATAATAATTGGATGTTAGCAATGCAAGAAGAACTAAATCAATTTACAAGAAATAATGTTTGGACTTTAGTTGAAAGACCAAAGAATCATTCAGTAATAGGATCAAAATGGATTTATAGAAATAAACTAGATGAAAATGACATTGTAATTAGAAACAAAGCTAGATTGGTTGCTAAAGGATATAATCAAGAGGAAGGTATTGATTTTGATGAAACCTTTGCGCCTGTAGCTAGATTAGAAGCCATTAGGCTATTACTTGCATTTGCATGTCATATGAATTTCAACTTATTTCAAATGGATGTAAAAAGCGCATTTTTAAATGGATTTATCAATGAAGAAGTTTATGTAGAACAACCACCAGGTTTTGAATATCACGAGTTTTCAAATCACGTTTTTAAATTGCACAAAGCTTTATATGGTTTGAAACAAGCACCTAGAGCTTGGTATGATAGGTTAAGTAAATTCTTAATAGAAAATGATTTTGTAAGAGGAAATGTTGATAAAACTTTGTTTTGAAAAGAAAAAGTAAAGAATTACTTGTAGTACAAATATACGTAGATGACATTATTTTTGGTGCTACTAACGATTCTCTTTGTCAAGAATTTGCAAAGTTAATGCAGGGAGAATTCGAGATGAGCATGATGGGAGAACTCAACTTCTTCCTTGGACTCCAGATCAAATAATGCAAGGAGGGAATCTTTATCAACCAAACCAAATACACAAGAGAACTACTCAAAAGTTTGGTATGGAAACAATGAAACCCCTCGGAACTCCAATGAGTCCTTCATGCAAGCTGGATAAAGATGAAGAAGGTAAAAAGATTGACCAAAAGTATTATCGAGGTATTATCGAATCCCTTCTTTATTTAACGCCAGTAGACCAGACATTATGTTTTCAGTATGTTTATGTGCTAGATTTCAATCTGAACCTAAAGAATCACATTTAATAGCTGTTAAAAGAATTTTAAGATATCTAAATGGAACTAAAAATGTAGGTTTATGGTATTCTAGAGACTCTACATTAAACCTAATTGCATATTCAGATTCTGATTATGCTGGATGTAAATTAGATAGAAAGAGCACAAGTGGTGCATGCCAATTCTTAGGTAGTAACTTAATCACATGGTTTAGCAAAAAGAAAAATTCAGTTGCATTATCAACTTCTGAAGCTGAGTATGTAGCAGCTGGAAGTTGCTGTGCGCAAATCCTATGGATTAAGCGACAACTTGAAGATTATGGTATCACACTTAATAAAACTCCCATAAGATGTGATAACACTAGCGCAATCAACTTAACTAAAAATCCGATTCAACACTCAAGAATAAACACATAGAAATTAGATATCATTTTATAAGGGAACATGTAGCTAATGATGAAATTTGTTTAGATTATGTAAACACTGAAGAACAATTAGCTGACATATTCACTAAACCTTTAAATGAAGAAAGATTTTGCTATCTTAGAGGAGAGCTAGGAATTTGTAATCCTTTTGAATAAATTTTGAAACCTCTTAAGGAAATATATCTAGAATTCTTTCAAATTCTCAAAATCTTAAGGAAATTTTATCTAGAACTCATATCAATTTGATCTCTCAAAGTCCATAATTTTTAATCATACTCAAAGATCAAATTCCGGACTCAATTCAGATTCTCTGAATCTTAATCTATTTTTACTCTGAATTTGTCTGGGAGCCGACTCGAGAGTATCGGAGTCGACTCGTGTTTCTGCTGAAACTCAGGAGTCGACCCCTCCTCTGAGCGAGTCGACTCGAGATCGTGTCCGTGCTCTGTGACTAGTCGCGAGCCGACTCCACACTTTGCGCGAGTCGACTCGACGTGGTCCCAGTCGATTTATTTAGGGCACGAGTCGACCCGATGGACATTTCATCCGTTCCAAATCCTTCCAAATCCTCTCCAAAACTTTCCCAAAACCCTCCAAACCTCAAATAACCTCTGATTAACCACTCCTTCAAGATCAATGGCACCCAAAACCCGAGGAGCTAGCTCGAGTGGCGCCGGTTTGAAGAGAAAGAGGACCGTCCGATGACCCATCCGCGAGCCGTCTACGGATTCATCCTCTACACCTTCGGCTAGTGATCCTCCAGCTCCAGCTCCTACCCTTCAGGTAGATCTTCTAGCCAGTAGGGTTGTCACCACAGGAAGAAAGGTTGATTTTGAATTGTTTGAGAATGAAGGATTCATGTTGGGTAGACAACTAATTGAGATGGGATTTGAGTGTATTTGTTCTTTGGACTGTCCAACCTACCCTGCTTTAGTTAAAGAGTTTTACAAGAACTTGACCAGAGGAGATGATGGCTTGGTGAGCAAGGTTAGAGGCATTGGTTTGAACATAACATCCTCTATTATATCTAAATTATTGAAATTACCCTTGTCTGGACCATCTACATTTGCCCCAGAAGATAGATCTCCAGCTCTAACTCGACTTTTGAACCGAAATTTTGAAGGATTTGAAGAAGTGTTTGCTAGTCAACTGCCATTGGAATTAAGACTACTCCACAACATTTGCAGCAGGATTTTGTTTCCCAAAACCGGCCGATTTGACTATGTTTCTGAACGAGATATTTTTGTCATGGATGCAGTTGTTTCTGGGAAACCCATCAATCTACCTAGGATGATAATTTGGTATATTGCAGACTGTGGCGGGAAAAAGAAATCCAGTTTGCCCTACGGCATGGTTTTAACTAAATTATTTCTAAGCCAAGGGATTGTGTTCAGTGATTGTGAGCCAAAGAAGGAGTTAAGACATACAGATTATTATACTTTGGCTACCATTCATCGCATGGGGTTTGTTAAGAAAAATGGAAGTTGGGAGAGAAAGACTGTTACAGAGGACAGAGACATAGATGCAGAGGCACCCAGACCTTCTATGAGACATTCATCACCGGAGCCTCCTCAGTGTTCATCTATTCCAGAGTCTGTTCCTGCTCCTGCTTTGGATTCTACCCCTGCTCCTGTTGTTGCTCCTGCTCTGTCTTCCACATTTTTATCTGGTAGATTTTCTGATACACAGTTGGATCAGCTTTGATCTCTATTCAAGTCTGAGTTAAGTGATCAAGAAAATAGACTGAAAGAAGAATTTAATGAAAAGTTTATAAACTTAAAAGAAGCCTTATATTCTCTCAGTGATCGAGCTGCATTGATTGAGTCAACTCTCAGTTCATCTATCGGTTCCTTAAGTGAAAATTTAAAGAATATCTTTGGAGAACTTAAGGACATCTACGGTGACTCGGAGACTTACTCCCAATGCAATGCCGAGCTTCAAGAAAAAATCACTTCTGCTTGTACTTTTGTTGATGAAAAACTCAAAGACTATGTTAGACTTCAATGTGAAGGGATGAAGCAAATTGTAGATCACTTGAATAGAATTACTAGAAGAAATTTTTAAGTTTTCATGTAATCTCTTTTTGATGTAATCAAGTTTACTTTTAATACATTGAGCAAGTTTACATTTCCATGTACTTTCATTTTGAAGTAATGAGAAAGTTTGATGCTTTACTTTTGTCTATTTCAATTGTAAGTATCCTTGAATTTCTTTGAATGATAATCCTCAATTGATAAGTTAAATGAAAAAATAAAGATATTATTGATATTAAACTTCCTAACCTTTTTGTTGATTACAAAAAAGGGGGACAGTTTTTATTTATTCAATCGTATATGCCTTGCCTTCAATTCAATCTAAGTTTAATTTTGAAGAGGAAGAGCATAAGGGGAAGAGATAAATTGAATTTCATAAAGGAAATGCTTAAGTTCTGATTTTGAAAAATTTTGAATGATTTATAAAATTAAGGTTCATAGGGGGAGCTACCTCATTGAGGGGGAGCCTTTCCATGAACACATTAGTTGATTTTGGAATCACAAATTTTTCCAATTTTATAATGCATATACTCAATGTTTTTGTCATCATCAAAAAGGGGGAGATTGTTGAGAAATTATTGAAACAAAATTGCCCCAACTTTATTGATTTTGATGATTTCCAAAAGCCATGAGTACCTTAAAGAATACAATGTGTATATTTATCAAAACCTTGAGCTTATTCAAATGAAAGGAATGAACTATCATGGTTATATTAAATGAGCTTTGAATCTATTAGAAAAAGGAATTTCAAGTTCTATGCTTAAAAGAATTCAAAAAAAAAAGGAATTTTACACATTATAATTCAATCAATGAATTCTTGGAACATGTCTTGAATCCATGATAATGTCTTTTAATGTATTCAAGTCAAATTTATATTTAAATTTAATTGGGACAAGTTTTAAAGTCAATCAGAACATTTTCTGATTTTTGTATCGGTCCCGAGCCGACTCAAGGGTTTCCGAGTCGACTCCCCAAAATGTCTGATTTTTCTCGAGTCGACCTTGGTTTTCAAGAGTCGACCCCTGACTCTTGCGAGCCGACTCCTGTCTGTGCGAGCCGACTCCACTCAAACAACAGAACCCATGTTTTTTGAGCACTTCTCAAGTCGACTCCCCATTTTCCTCGAGTCGACTCCCGACTTTCAGGAGCCAACACTTTGTTTTCGCGAGTCAACCCTTCATTGCTTAAAATGTTTCTATTTTTGGTAATCGACCTCGAGCCGACTCCCTCAGAGCTCGAGTAACTCCACAAATCTGGGCGCGATTTTGATGATACATCAGCCCCAACGGTTAGATTTTTGAATAACGGCTATTTTTCCTTGTCTCTAACGATATTTTTGCAGATTCTATAAATAGAGAAGCTCTTTTCAACTCAGAAGAATCGATTTGGAAAATCAAAGAGAGAAAAAATATCTTTTGAAAAGAGGGAAAAACAGAGCATATTGGAAAAATCATCTAGCTCAAAGGAGAGTGATTCAAAAGGAGTGAAATCCAAGTGGAAGCTTGTCTACTCCTTCTCATCAATCCACAGAGCCAAAAAAAAATCCACACGCATTTCAAAGGTCAAATCGGAGGATTTTCAAAAGAGGAAAAGCTTCATCTCAACTCCAAAGACTTCAACGGTCAAGAATCTTTGCTGAGGCGTGATTCAACGTTTCAAGAGGAGTTGAGAGAAGAAGGAAGAAAGCCCAAGCCTCTACCATCTGCAATACAATCAGGCGTTTCTAACCTTTTAATATTTGTACTCATTTGTATATTTGCTCAAGGGGAGCACTTCATTGTTCAAAAACTATTATTCTTTTATTGCTGATTCAATCAGTGGATTGAATCAGTGGAGGTTGGTATACCTCGTTACAAAGCCAGAGTGCTTGTGTTGGGTTAGTTGTGAGCCCGTGAAAAAAAACGTGTAGGGTTTTGTGCTGGTAAGCCCGTGTTAAAAACCAGCTGGGTTCGTTGTGCACCCGGTAAAACAACAAGTTGAGTTGTGAGCTTGGAAAACAACCTCGGCTGTAATCTAGAGAGATTTATAGTGTGGACCCAAGTGAATCTTGGGAGTGGACGTAGGTGTGATTGCACCGAACCACTATAAAATTATCTTGTGTTGCCGTGCCCATATTTTCTCTTTCTCTATCTCTTTAAATTTGCTTGTTCATTGCTTATTAGTTAGCCTCTCACTTGCACATCTTGCTAACTAATCACTTAAAGTTAAAAAGTCTTAAATTTTTAAGAACCCAATTCACCCCCCC
>UESW01004838.1:328004-351613 GCA_900491605.1 Calamus simplicifolius
CTTTTATTCTTTTTTTTTTTTTCCTCTCTCTTTGGAGATGTTGAATCAGCCCTTAGCTTTGATTCTTCATAGATGTTGCAGATGAGAAGTTGGAAAATCACACCAAAACAGAGCTTTTTCTTCTTTTGGGAAATCCTCCGATTTTTTTTTTAAGTTGAACGCCTTGGATTTCTCTTTGAGCTTTTTGGAGTGGAAGGATTTGAACTTGGATACTTCTCTTTGATTTCAGGCTCAAGACTTCTCGGATTTTTATTTGTATTAGCTCCGTTTTTTCTCTCTTTTCTTTTTCAAACGAGCTTTTTCCCCCTTTTTATAGATTTCCTTTAATCCATTTTTGGTGAGAAAACTAGCGTTGGAATGTACCTGGAAAGTTTTTGCAAACAAAATATATGTTAGAAGTTAGGTGAAAAGGAAATATTATCGTTTGAGCTGATCTGGCATTTTAAAAATCCGTTTCTGACAGGTTGGAGTCGGCTCCAACTTTTCAGGTGTCGGCTCCAAGTCGTGTATCCAAAAATAGAAAATTTTGATTCGTCGAGGAGTCGGCTCCGAAAAAGTTAAGTGTCGGCTCGCCATGGTCAGGTGTCGGCTCCAAAAGACTGTAAGTGTCGGCTCCAAGGTAGTCAAAAATTACACGTTCTGTCACCGTGGGAGTCGGCTCCAGACACTGTAAGTGTAGACTCCGAAACTCTGGGTATCGACGAAACTCTGGGTGTCGGCTCTGAACAGTATCAAAAAATCAGAAAGATATTTGATGGCCATGGGGTCGGCTCCAGGCTTTCTAGTGTCGACTCCAGGTTCTGAATTTTGAAACTTACCTTTGGCACTTGATTCAAAATACGTTTCTAAATGTTTTTGATTAAACAAATATTTTTAAGCCCTGAAACACTTGTTAATTTCATCAGTAATACAATAAATATACTCAATTCCTTTATTAATCATCAAAATCAATAATGGGTCAACAATCTCCCCCTTTTTGATGATTATAAAAACATTGAGTATATGCATAGAATTCTTAATCAAAATTTCAAATAACGATCCTCACAGGTAAGCTCCCCCTGAATAAGATAGCTCCCCCTATGAAGTTCAATTTAACAATTGTTCTTCCTTTTGTTTGATACTTGGAATTTAGTTATACCATTTCACTTAAGCTTATTTAAATTAGTGCATATCCAAAATAGCTTGATATCAATCAAATACCAATCAATGCTTAACTAATAATCAGTGCATATACGACATAACTTTCTCCCCCTTTTTGTAATCAACAAAAAGACTAAGAGAAGTTAAGTAGAATGTTAAAATTGATAGCAAAAAGATAATTTCATTGCATTAGTAAGTCAAGTGTTACACAATGAAAATGAACTTTGTCAATTATCAAACTATACATCAAACAACAATTTTACATTAAGATTTCAAAATAAAACAACAACAACAACTGTTACATCAAGATTTCAAAATGAAACATCAAACAACAACTTTTACATCATTACATAAAAATCATAGATTGGATCTAATAATTCTTTGCAAATGATCTAAAATCTTTCCCATTCCATCACTTTGAGTTGTTACAAATTCTTTTAATCTTCTATCAACAAAAGAGCAAGTAGTCATGATTTTATCTTGAAGCTCGTTGCATCTTGAGTAAGTTTCAGAATCTCCACAGATATCCTTAAGTTCTTCAAATATGTTCTTTAGATCAGTTGTTAAGGATTCCACAGATGAACCAAGAGTGGACTCGATTTTACTGATGCGATCATCCAATGAATAGAGAGTCTCTCTTAAGTTCATAAAATGATTATCAAACTCAGTCTTCAATTCATCTTTCTGAGCAGCAAGTAAACCTTTAAGTTGCTCCAATTGAAAGTCTGAAAATCCACTGATGAAGTAGATGGCTGATCAGAAACATGAGTAGAGGCAGGAGCAGGGATAGGAATAGGAACCGGACTGCTAGGCTGTGGAGAGGGAACCCTCACAGACGGTCCAGCCACAAAAGGTGCAGAAGGTCTAGCTCAGGGGCTCTCTCATCCAAATTGCCTTTCCTTTCCCAATGCCCATTGACCTTAACAAATCCCATCCGATGCAAGGTGGCCAAACTATAGTAATCGGTATGCCTAAGGTTCTTAGAAGGTTCATTATCCAAAATTACAACTCCTTGGCTCCTGAAAACCATAGTTAGACCATGCCATAGGGTAGGGACGATCTCCTTCTTCCTCCAGCTTCGGCCATATAAAAAATAATCATTGCAGCTAGGTTTATAGGTTGATCAGTCAATACACTATCCATCACAACTATGTCTCGCTCCGAGACATACTCAAATCGACCGGTTTTAGGAAATAAGATTCTACTGCAAATATTGTGAAGCAATCTCAATTCCAAGGGCTATTGGTTAGCCCTAACCTCTTCAAATTCTGTAACCTCTCTCCCTAACATCCTTGACAAGGCGTCTAACCTCTCACTGTGTACGTCGGCTGCCAATCCAGTGATGGGAATGCTCAAAAGGTTTCCTAATTTTTGAAATGTGAGATGGACTCTTTTGCCTCTGACATAACTCATGATTCCACCATCACCTCTCGATAGATTGAAGTAGAACTCTTTGACAAGGGCAGGATAGGTGGGAACATCTAGTGAGCACAATTTATCCCAGCCTAATTCTTTAATTTGTTCCCAATAAAAAGCCCTGGATTCAAAAAATTCAAAATCGACTTTCCTACCCATTGTTATCACTCTCCCAGCTAATGTGTCTACCTGAGGGGAAGAGGATTAGGATTATCCGATTGGGTTGAAGATTCTCGCTCGAGACGGCTCGCGGATGGGTCGCCTCGCCGATCGTTTCCCAGTCGTCATAGGCGCTCCAATCACTGATCCTCTCCTCTTAGGTGCCATTAAGATTCTTGGGAAGGTTCAAATGAGTGGAATTTGAGTTGGGGAGGTTTTGAGAGAGTTTGGGAAGAGTTTGGTGGTGGATTAAAAAGAACGGAATGATGAAGTGTCGACTCTGCCCTAATAAAATCAATTTGGGACCCCCAGTGTCGACTCCCACAAAGTCGGGTGTCGACTCCACATCGCTAACACAGTCAGTGCTCGAACTGGAGTCGGCTCCACTTATACGGGTGTCGGCTCCAAGGTCAGGGACCGAGAGCGACACAGACAAGGTGTCGACTCCTCAAACTGAGGTGTCGACTCCACTGACAGTTTCAGAGAAAAATAACTGAGATTCAAACATCTAAAACTTGTCAAAATAGGTTCAATAAAATTTTAAAAAAATCTTTGGAGTGAGGAACAAATTGCTCAGATGACTAGATAATTTGTCCCAAAATTATGAAAGAAATAAAGAAATTAATAGAAATCTAGATAGTCATTCCTTAGAGTTTCAATCATTCCAAAGGGTCACAAATCCCTAATTCACCTCTAAGATAGCAAAATCTCTCTTCACTCAAGGGTTTTATAATATATCAACTAATTGTTCTTCAGTATTAACATAATCAAGATAAATTTCATTATTAGCTACATGTTCTCTTATAAAGTGATATCTAATTTCAATGTGTTTTGTTCTTGAATGTTGAATTGGATTTTTAGTTAAATTAATTGCACTTGTGTTATCGCATCTAATAGGAGTTTTATCAAGTGCTATGTCATAATCTTTAAGTTGTCTCTTAATCCAAAGGATTTGAGCACAGCAACTTCCAACTGCAACATATTCTGCTTCAGCAGTTGATAATGCAACCAAATTTTGCTTTTTGCTAAACCAAGAGATTAAGTTACATCCTAAAAATTGACATGCACCACTTGTACTTTTTCTATCTAGTTTACATCCAGCATAGTCAGAATCAGAATATGTAATCAAGTTTAATGTGAGTCTCTAGAATACCATAAACCTACATTTTTAGTTCACTTAAATATCTTAAGATTCTTTTACAGCAATTAAGTGAGATTCTTTAGGTTCTGATTGAAATCTAGCACATAGACAAACAGCAAACATGATATCTGGTCTACTAGCTGTTAAGTAAAGAAGAGATCCGATCATACCTCTATAATATTTTTGATCTACTTTCATACCATCTTCATCTTTGTCCAATTTGCATGAAGGACTCATAGGTGTTCCAAGGGGTTTAATTGACTCCATTCCAAACTTCTTGAGAAGTTCTTTTGTGTATTTTGCTTATTGATGAAAATCCCCTCTTTGCTTTGCTTGATTTGAAGTCCTAGGAAGAAATTGAGTTCTCCCATCATGCTCATTTCGAATTCACCCTGCATTAACTTAGCAAATTCTTGACACAAAAGATTGTTAGTAGCACCGAATATATTATCAACATATATTTGTACTACTAATAAATCCTTATCTTTTCTTTTCAAAAATAGAGTTTTATCAACATTTCCTCTTGTAAAATCATTTTCAATTAAAATTTACTTAATCTTTCATACCAAGCTCTAGGTACTTGTTTTAAACCATATAGTGCTTTGTGCAATTTAAAACATGATTTGGAAATTCGTGATCTTCAAAAGGTGGTTGTTCAACAAAAACTTCCTCATTTATAAATCCATTTAAAAATACACTTTTAACATCCATTTGAAATAAATTGATATGCATATGACATGCAAATGCGAGTAATAATCTATTGCTTCTAATCTAGCTACAGGTGCAAAAGTTTCATCAAAATCAATTCCTTCTTCTTGATTATATCCTTTTGTGACTAATCTAGCTTTGTTTCTAATTACTATGCCATTTTCATCTAATTTATTTCTAAATACCCATTTTGATCCTATAACAGAATGATCTTTAGGTCTATCTACTAGTGTCCAGACATTATTCTAGTAAATTGATTTAATTCCTCTTGCATAGCTAACATCCAATAATTATCTTTTTCAGCCTCTTCAATAGTTTTAGGTTCAATTTGAGATACAAATGCAAGATGGTTATTGATGTTTCTCATTGATGATCTAGTTCTTACTCCTTGAGATGGATCACCTATAATTAATTCTTTTGGATGACCATAGGCATATCTCCAATCTCTAGGAAGATCTACATCATTATGATTTGCATCAACAACATCAACACTAGGAGAATCATCATCTTTAGCTTCTTGTTCATGATTTGAAGATATATCTATATTCAATTTTTAATGTCTCTTTCTAATATGTTTGTATCTTCCTCATCATCAATTTTTCCTGAACTTGATGCTAAAGATTCATCAAAAATTACATGAATAGATTCTTCTACAATTAAGTTTCTCTTTTAAACACTCTATAGGCTTTACTAGATGTTGAATATCCTAAGAAAATGCCTTCATCAGATTTTGCATCAAATTTTCCTAGATTATCTTTACCATTATTATGAATGAAACATTTGCAACCAAATGCATGAAAGTAACTTATGTTTGGTTTTCTATTTTTCCATAGTTCATAAGGAGTTTTCTTAATGATTGGCCTAATTAAAGCTCTATTAAGAATGTAACATGCCGTGTTTATAGCTTCCGCCCAAAAGTATTTTGGTAGGTTGCTTTCGCATAGCATGGTACGGGCCATGTCTTCTAAAGTTCTATTTTTTCTTTCTACAACTCCATTTTGTTGTGGTGTTCTAGGTGCTAAAAATTATGATGAATGCCATTTTCAATGCAAAAGTTTCAAATAAATGATTTTCAAATTCAGTGCATGATCACTTCTAAGAGACACTATGGTGTTTTTTTCTCATTTGTGACCTTCTTAAAGAATTTCAAAATAATGGAAAGTCTCATCTTTGTGAGCTAAAAATAATACCCAAGTGTATCTAGAATAATCATCTACAATCACAAGACCATATTTCTTTCCTCCTAGACTAGTGGTTCTAGTAGGTCCAAAAAGATCCATGTGAAGTAGTTCAAGTGGCCTAGAAGTGGAAACAATATTTTTAGTTTTGAAAGAGTTTCTAGTTTGTTTTCCAAATTGACATGCATCGCAAATTTTGCCATTTTCAAAATCTAGTTGTGGAAGACCTTTACTAAATCCATTTTAATTAATTTTGAAATTAGGTGTGTGCTTGCATGACCTAATCTACGATGTCATAACCAACCAATCTCATTCATATTAGCATTATTAGCAACTAAGCAATGATTACTAGTAGACAAATTGTCTAAATCAATCAAGTATACATTGTCATTTCTATTTCCAGTAAAACAATGCTATCATCAATGGGATTAGAAATAGTGCAGACAGATGCTTCAAATGATACTTTAAAACGTTTATCACATAATTGACTAATACTAATTAAATTATGTTTTAAACCATTGACATATAAAAGATTTTCAATATATGTGGAGGGAGTTATTTGAATATTACCAAACCCCATGATTTGGCCTTTGCCATTGTCACCAAACGTAACAACTCCTCCTCTTTTGCTTTCAAGGGTGATGAATTGATCCTTGTCACCCGTCATGTGTCTTGAGCAGCCACTATCGAGATACCACTTTTGCTTTGAATTTTTGGCTGCAAGACACTCCTGCAAAAATGATCAAGTCTTATATTTAGGTACTCAAGCCTTCTTGGGTCCTTCATGGTTAGTAGCATAAAAGATTGTTCCTTTGGGAACCCATATTTTCTTTCCTTTACTTTTTAAATTTTTGTTACTGTTTCATGCATTACATTCATAGGATTTGTGGCCTTTCTTGTTACAGTAATGACATGTAACATCATCTTTATTTTGTTCTCTTCTAAAAAAGTTTTTGACAAACTTTTGTTTTATGTTAGGCCTATATCCTAATCCAGCCTTATCAATATAGCTCTTTGATTGCTCAATAATAATTAAGTTTTTCAGAACTATATGTGAATTTATCAACAATATTCTTATATTATCAACTTCCTTCTTTAATCTATCATTTCATTGGAAATTGATTCTCTCTCTTTTGTCAAATTATTATTTTCAGATTTCAGCATCTCAATCTCATGAGTAAGATTATCTTTTCTTTGATGAGAATTGAGTTATCGTTTTTTAAAAACTTGTATTTCTTTTTCAAAGCTTTAAAATCATCAACTAGTTCATTAAAAGCTTCAAACAATTCATCAAATGCAAAATCATCACAAGGGTTTTCAGAACTTACCTCGTTGTCGTCGTTAGCCATTAAGCAAATGTTTGCAATTTCTTTTTGATCTTCCTCTGAAGAGGATTCATTGCTGTCACTCCAGTTGCAACATAGGCTTTCTTCTTCTTCTTGTAGGCTTTCTTTAGTTGAGGACAATCATATCTAAAGTGCCCCGGTTTCTTACACTCATAGCAAATTAGGGGGTCTTTCTCTTTGTCTTTGTCCTTCTCCTTTTCTTTTTCTTTTTCTCCTTCCATCTTAATTCCAGATTTTCTTTTATGAAAGGGTTTCCTTCTTCTCATGAATTTTTTGAACTTTCTAGCAAGAAGAGCTGTCTCATCATCATCTCATCATTATCACTGCAGCTCTCCTCACTTTCTGCAGCCTTAAGAGCTATAGTCTTTTCTTTTTAACATCTTCCTCTATGTGTTGCTTCATGGTTAACTCATGAGCCATTAGAGATCCAAGTAGCTCCTCCAAAGGTAAGGAGTTGAGGTCCTTGGCTTCTTGGATGGCAGTCACCTTTGCTTCCCACGATCTTGGAAGTGACCTAAGAATTTTGCAAACAAGTTCAGAATTAGTATAAGTCTTACCAAGACTTTTCAGACCATTTACAATGTCAGTAATCTAGTATACATGCATGCTATACTTTCAGTTTGTTCCATGCTAAATAATTCATACTTATGAACAAGAATATTTATCTTAGATTCTTTAACTTGATTTGTACCCTCATGGGTAACCTCTAATCTATCCCATATCTTTTTGCGGAATTACATATAGAGATACGATTAAATTCGTTAGCATCTAATGAACAATATAAAACATTCATGGCTTTAGCATTGAGTTGCGTCATTTTCCTATCATTCTCATTCCAATCCCTTTCGGGCTTAGGAAAATAGAACCATCAATTACGTGTGTGGGTGTGCTAGGTCCATTAATTATGACACTCCACAATTCATAATCTGAAGCTTGAATGAATATTCTCATTCTTTCTTTCCAATATGAATAGTTGGAACCATTAAATAAAGGAGGCCTATTTGTAGAATGACCTTCAGCAAATGAAGATCCAGCTTGAGCTGCCATTTGGATCTTTAGCTCTTGATCATTGGATCAAATTTAAATGAGCACTTGCTCTGATACCAATTGTTGGCCCAGATGGCAACCCAAGAGGGGGGGGTGAATTGGGTTAAAAAAAATTTAATCTTTTCAAAACTATTGAGATTAAGTGCAGAATAGATTTCAATCACAAATGAAGAGATAAAGAGAGAGACAATTAAGGCACGGCAAACACAATGATTTTATAGTGGTTCGGTGTATCCAACACCTACGTCCACTCCCAAGTTCCACTTGGGTCCACACTATAATCAACTAGATTACAGCCGAGTTGTTTTACAAGATCACAACTCAAAACTTGTTGTTTTTCGGGTGCACAACGAACCCAGCTGGTTTTCTCAGGCTCACCAGCACAAAACCCAAACTCAAGCTAATCTAGCTTGCCCCGAGGTATACTACCTCCACTAATTCAATCCCCCTGATTGAACTAGTAAAAACAAGAAAGAATAATGTTTATATTGACAAACAGCTCCTCAAATGAGCAAATATTCAAAGTAAATAAACAAGTTTAGAAAACCTGTTTGAAGTAGATTGGATTTGAGCTTTCTCTTTTTTTCTTTCCTCTTCTCTTTGGAGATGTTGAATCAGGCCAGCTTTGATTCTTCACAGATGTTGCAGATGAGAAGTTGGAAAATCACACCAAAATAGAGCTTTTTCTTCTTTTGGGAAATCCTCCGATTTTTTTAAGTTGAATGCCTTGGATTTCTCTTTGAGCTTTTTGGAGTGGAAGGATTTGAACTTGGATACTTTTCTCTTTGATTTCAGGCTCAAACTTCTCGGATTTTTGATTTGTATTAGCTCCGATTTTTTTTCTTCTTTTTCAAACGAGCTTTTTCCCCTTTTTATAGATTTCCTTTAACTGTTTTTGGTGAGAAAACTAGCCGTTGGAATGTACCTGGAAAGTTTTTTCAAACAAAATATATCCGTTAGAAGTTAGGTGAAAAGGAAATATTACCGTTTAAGCTGATCTGGCATTTTAAAAATCTATTTTTGATAGGTTGGAGTTGGCTCCAACTTTTCAGGTGTCGGCTCCAAGTCATGTATCCAAAAATAGAAAATTTGAGTTCATCGAGGAGTTGGCTCCAAAAAAGTTAAGTGTCAGCTCGCCATGGTCAGGTGTCGGCTCTAAAAGACTGTAAGTGTTAGGCTCCAAGGTAGTCAAAAATCACACGTTCTGTCCCCGTGTCGGAGTCGGCTCCAGACACTGTAAGTGTCGACTCCGAAACTCTGGGTGTTGGCTCCGAAACTCTGGGTGTCGACTCCGGACCGTATCAAAAAATCAGAAAGATATTTGACTGGCCATGGGGTCGGCTCCAGGCTTTCTAGGTGTCGACTCCAGGTTCTGAATTTTGAAACTTACCTTTGGCACTTGATTCAAAATTCGTTTCTAAATGCCTTTTGATTAAAAAAATATTTTAAGCCCTGAAACACTTGTAAATTCATCAGTAACACAATAAATATACTCAATTCCTTTATTAATCATCAAAATCAATAAATGGGTCAACAAGTTAGTTTATTTCAATTTTTGTTCTTGAGTCCAAGTAGGGTCAAATTGGTTTGTATTTAGTGAATTTAGTAGTTGGGTCCAAGAGATGTATGGAATTGGGTTCAAGGTAGCAAGTGAGATTGAAGAATGGATGCATTCAACCACTCCAACAAATCAATCCAAGGTGGATGCCACTTCAGCAAGTATTGTTGGATACCATGTCAACCTCTTGGTGTACACCTCATCAAGCCACATCACCATATGCCACATCACCAAGGGAAATTCAAATTCAAAGGAGCCGCCCACTTTTCTCTCCTCTTCTTAAGCTTAGTTAAGTTGTTTCAACCCTCCACCCTTATAACTAGCTTAGGTTGCAACTTTCCATAAAAAGCTCTATGTAATTCGAATTTTAAAAGTCCTTTGGAGGCTTATAAATACTACTCCAAGCTCTCTTGTAAAGATAATTTATCATGAATGAAAGATGAGTTTATTTTTTTCCATTTGTGTTGGCAAATATCCTTTGAGAGAGGGGGTGAGATGCCTTTAACTACTTCAAGAAAGTCATCTGCATGCCAAGATCCATTAGCCATTCTCCATTTCATTCCACCTCCCATCCCATTTTCCAAGGTGCAAGAAGACTCTACAAAGAAGGCCGGCCAAGCTACCTTAAATCCGCCAAGCTTCATCTTAATTTTAACATTCCCTTCCTCTTCCTTTATTTCTTTAATCCACCAATTTTTATGTTCTTAACTCTAATTTGGTTTATGTTGGATCCCGGAAATTCTAGGTTCCAAAGAAGAAGGTCTTCCGTGACAAGAAACAGATACAAGAAGTCCTGCAACTAGAATAATCTCCTTATAATCCAAGAACTTCATCCTTGAGTGTAAACCTTCCAATCTCTGATCTATTAATGGTCGGATACCCCTCTTTCAATATTTTTTGATATGAAATATTAGAGTAACTAAGTCATAGCCTGTGTTGTTTAGCTACAAAGATCCTTTCTCTTTACTATTTTGAAGGATTCTCATCCAAGTCTAGTTTAACATGCAAATCCCTTCATGAAAATTCTGCTCTTTTACATAATTGCATCATTTCACTTCATCCGTCATCAAATTGGTATCAGAGCAAGGTAGGTTAGGGCATATTTTTTTATTTTCTACATTTTCTATTATTTCTGCAATTTCTACATATAGAACATAGGGCTGAAATTTCATTCATTAAGGATGGATTCATGGAGTTCTTTCCTACTCTTGTGAATCTTAGCTCATATTAGACTCTAAAATTAAGTCGTGCCAATTCAAACAGATCTGAAAACTTTTCAATAGGTTTCAGATCTAGGTTTCTTTTAACATTTGCAAAGTTTTCATAACTTAATTCTAAGTTTCACACCTCTGAGCGGGGTATAATTTTTTAAAACCTAGAAAGGTATACTGCCGTCCATAGGAATAATGAGCTACGGCCGGACGTGAGTTCTTTTATTAAAGGTTTAATGTGCGAATGCTTGCTTGATGAATGTTGCATGTATGTGCCAAGTGATTGCATGATTGCATGAAAGTTTTCTTTCTAGCACATTAGACACCTAAATTTTGGCCACATTTTAAATTTGAAGTTCCCTCCAAGAAAACTTAAAATTTAAAATTTAAAATTTAAAATTTGAATTCTGAAGTTTGAAATGTGAAATTCAAATTTAAAATTTAAATTTTGAATTCTTGTTTAGTTAGTTATAACTTGTTTGAAGTTACATTCTTAATTAGTGTAGTGACATTGCTTTGTGCATGCCATCATTGCATAAGCTATTTTAAGGGCACTCCCATCACAAGATAAGGAAAGGATTCATCACCTTTCCTTAGCCCAAAAACCATAATCCTTCATTTGCTCTAATTTGCTCTAGTGAGCTAGGGACACCACAAAGTCGGGTTCGAACCAGTGTCAGTCAGTGTAGACATCTTTTCTGTGTATGCTTGTGCATTTGGTGTCTACGACAAGTGGTTCAGGGACAAGAGCCTGAAGGAAGGTGGGCTGGTCCGCTTACCTGGCCAATTTTAATTGATGTCTTAGGAAAGCAACGAGACCTCCACCAACCTTATACTTACCTGGCCAGGTGCAAAGTTACTACAGTCTAGATTGTCACCTTGATTAAACATCTGGTTTGGGCTTCTAGGTATAGCACACCCTAGAATGAGTCCATTTGCATTGTATGACAATTAGATCAGGGACCCCATACCAGTACAATCCAGATCAACCCAGTGTAGCCATGGACCCAAATCTAGAAGCTTTAATGAGGACTATGACTGAGCAGTATAATCAATTGAACACTAAGTTTGATCAGATGCAAGAAAGGATTGATTCCTAAGAAGAATCCCATATGACTCCTCCTGAGCCTCAATCACCCAGAATGACACCCTGAATCCTAGAGTCCAATGTCCTGAACCTATTGTTGAACCCCACCAAAGAAGACCTCATCATGACTACATTAATCAGATGAAAGAGCCCTTAGGAATATCTGACTTGATGCATCCACTTTTGATGGGGACCTAGACCTTAAGGTATACATAGATTGGGAGGAAGATATGGACCAATATTTCGAATGGTATAAAATGTCAGAGGATAGAAATTTAAATTTGCCAAGCTTAGGCTAATCTGACAAGCTAGGTTGTACTAGGAAAATATTGAGTGATGTGTAAGCAAAGAGGAGACATGCCAAAAGGTACTTGGAGAGCCATGAAAATCAAGCTAGAGAAGTACCTACCTATTTTCTATAAGTAAAGGTTACTGGACAATGGCAACGGCTAAGTCAAGAGAATAGGCCTGTTCGGAATACATTACTAAGTTTGATGAATATGTTATGATGTAGTATTGTTGAATCAAAAGTTGTAACCTATCCATATTTAGAGCCAGTTTAAGGAAAGATTCAGAGAGAACTGTTCCTTAGAGAAGTCCATGACTTAGAACAAGCATACCAGGTACTAGGACTTCGAAAGATTCCAAGGAGTATCATTGTCCATCGGCCTAACCTAATAAGATGAGTACCCAAGCCAAAGGCCTAATCTAAGCCAGACTCACTTTAGCCGATCCATATCCGATACTCCTTTAGTCTAAAAGATTGATAAAGAAAGAGTCTAGAAATCCAAAGGAGTAATACTCAAAACATACACTGTTTCAAATGTCATAAGGTAGGTTATTGTGTGAGTCAATGTCGTACTAGAGCCTTGCATATAGGAGAAGTAGAGGAGGAAGATGATGAATCAATTGAGAATTTGAAGGAAGAGATTTATGAAGCAGAAGTGAATCTAGCTGATGAGTATGATGGAGATGAAGAAGTTTTAGACTCGTCTGAGTTTTTAGGAGTTGTTAGATGTATCTTGATCCAACCAAAGAGTAGGAAGACTGGCGTAGGACTAACATCCTACAACTTTTGTCAAAATAGGGAAGAAAGCGTGCAAAATCATTATAGATAGTGGGAGTTGTATCAATGCAATTTCAACTAATACTATTAAGAGTTTTGGATTACCCACTACTTTACATCCCAACCCTTATAAGGTTTCCTGGATAGATTTCACTTCGATACCGGTCAAGTTTAGATGTCAAGTTTAGGTGTAATTTGAGTCATACCTAGAGAAAGTTTGGTGTGACATACTTCCAATGGGGGTTAGTAGCATTATTCTTGGCAGACCTTGGTTATATGATCGTGATGCTACTTTATTTGGTCGATCTAATTCTTATTCCTTTAATTTTAATGGAAAGAAGATAGCTATAAACCCTTTTCCATCTAAAGATAACATTAAGAGATGGTCTAGTAACTTGAAGGAAAAGAAACAGGGGTTGCATTTGATGAATGATAAAGACTTATAAAAGGAAATTAATGAAGGTTTACCAATTTGGATCCTATCAACCCAGAAAATCTAGAACCAACCTAGAAGGAACAACCACAGGAAGTAAAAAAAATTTTAAGGGAGTTTCAAGATGTCTTCCTTGAAATCTACCTGATGACCTTCCATCACTTAGAGATATCCAGCATGCCGCAGATTTAGTCCCTAGCACTATATTACCAAATCTACCATATTATAGGATGAACCCTACTGAGCATGTTGAGTTACAAAAATAAGTTGGAGAACTCCTTGAAAAGGGATTCGTTAGGAAAGTTTGAGTCCATGTGTTGTACCCACGTTATTGACCCCTAAGAAAGATGGCACTTGGAGGATGTGTATAGACAGTTGTTCCATTAATAAGATCACAACTAAGTATAGGTTTCCTATACCCCGTTTAGACGACATGTTAGATATGATGACAAGTGCAACAATATTTTCAAAGATTGACCTTAAGAGTGGCTATCATCAGGTTAGGATTAGACCTGAGGATGAGTGGAAGACTATGTTTAAGACCAAGGAGGGTTTTTATGAATGGGTAGTGATATCTTTCGAACTGTCCAATGCTCCTAGCACCTTTATGAGAATCATGAACCAAGTCTTATGATTACTTATAGGAAAGTTTGTCATAGTTTACTTCGATGACATTCTTATATATAGCAAGACCCTTAGAAACATGATTCAATCTTTGTAGTGGTCAACAGATTTTCAAAGATTGCCCATTTTATACCGTGTTTCCAAACTTTTGATGCCTCTAGGGTAGCCAAGATTTTTCTCGATCAAGTAGTCAAATTGCATGGGTTACCTAAGACCATTGTTTCTGATAGGGATGTCTGTTTCATGAGTTACTTTTGGAAAACCGTTTGGCACCTACTAGGAACAAAACTAAACTTCTCAATTGCTTACCACCCCCAGACTAATGGACAGACTGAAGTAGTAAACAGAAGTCTAGGAAACTTATTGAGGTGTCTTGTAGGAGAAAGTCTAGGAAACTAGGATCTGCTATTATCTCATACTGAATTCGCTTACAAGAGCTCAGTCAATAGGACTACTGGTAAAAGTCTCTTTGAGATTGTCCATGGTTATAAACCTAGGAAACCTGTCGACCTCATTCCATTACCCGTCATGCATGATGTCTGAGTCCATCGAGTCATATGCACAGCATATTAAGGAATTGCATAAGGAGATTAGTAAGAAAATTCAAATGAGCAATGAAGTCTATAAGCATATGGCCAATTCACATAAACGAATGAAAGAATTTAATATAGGAGACTTTGTCATGGTTAAACTTAGGCCTGAAAGGTTCTCACCGAAAACTATGAAGAAACTGCATGCCTGGGGAGCTAGACCTTTCAAAGTATTAAAGAGAGTTGGACCTAATGCATATGTGTTAGAGTTACCACCAGATTATGGCATTAGTTCAACATTTAATATTTTTGATTTGAAAGAATACAAAGAGCCGATATTAATTCCTAGTAAGCCTTTTGGACCTTACCTAGCCTTTGAGAGTGCAACCCTACCTGAGTGTCCACCAGCAATTCAGCCAAAGCGGAGAGATAGGATTAAATGTATCTTGGATGACCAGGCAATTACCTTAGAAATAAGGGCTATCAACGTTATCTGGTTCGATGGCAAGGAAGGCCAGAATCTGAGGATTCTTGGATCACCCGAGAGAATCTATAGCAATTGATCCAGACCTGCTAGAAAGGTATCAAAGTTAGACAGTCCTTACTCGACAGGATCGAGTTCATCCCATCATGGGAGAATTGGTGCGGACACCAAAGTTCGAAAGAGGCTTCGATTTAATTCGGTATGGCTTTAATTCTTTCTTGTGTTCTATAAATAGAGTAATAATTTTACTTCTTTGAATTTGAGTCATGTAATTAAAGTTGGTTTATTTCAATTTGGGTTTTTGAGTCCAAGTAGGATCAAATTGGTTTGTATTAGTGAATTTAGTAGTTGGGTCCAAGAGATGTATGGAATTGGGTTCAAGGTAAGCAAGTGAGCTTGAAGAATGGATGCATTCAACCACTCTAACAAATCAATCTAAGGTGGATGCTACTTCAGAAAGCATTATTGGATACCATGTCAACCTCTTGGTGTACACCTCATCAAGCCACATCACCATATGCCACATCACCAAGGAAAATTCAAATTCAAAGGAGCTGCCCATTTTCTCTCCTCTTCTTAAGTTTAATTATAAGTTGTTTCAACCCTCCACCCTTATAGCTAGCTTAGGTTGCAACTTCCCATGAAAAGATCCATGTAATTCAAATTTTCAAAAGTCTCTTGGAAGCTTATAGATACTACTCCAAGCTCTCATGTAAAGACAATTATGATGAATGAAAGTTAAGTTTATTTTCTTCCATTTGTGTTGGCAAATATCTCCGAGAGGGAGTGGGTAAGAGGCCCTTAGCTACTTCAAGAAAGTCATCTCCACGCCAAGATCCATTAGCCATTCTTCATTCCATTTTACCATCCCATCCCATCTTCCAAGGTGCAAGAAGACTCCACAAAGAAGGCTAGCCAAGCTACCTCAAATCTGCCAAGCTTCATCTTAATTTCAACCTTCCCTTCCTCTTTCTTCATTTCATTAATACTCCACCAAATTTTTATGTTCTTAACTCTAATTTGGTTTGTGTAGGATCCCTGAGAATTCCAGGTTCCAAAAAAGAAGGTCTTTCGTGATAAAAAATAGATACAAGAAGTCATGCAACTAGAGAAATCTCCTTGTCATCCAAGAACTTCATCCTTGAGTGTAAACATTCCAATATCTGATTTATTAATGGCCGGATACCCCTCTTTCAAAATTTTTGATATGAAATATTAGAGTAACTAAGCCCTAGCCTGTGTGATTTCTTAGCCACAAAGATTATTTCTCTTTACTATTTTGAATGATTCTCATCCAAGTCTAATTTAACATGCAAATCCCTTCATAAAAATTTTGCTCTTTTACATGAAAATGTAGCCTAGCTTCACTTTATTTTTCATTTAGTTATTACTATCTCCTCATAGATTGCATCATTCCACTTCATCCCTCATCAGAGGCTAGTCGCAAAAGGTTACAAGCAAAGGCAATGTATTGACTTTGATGAAACCTTTTCCCTATGATTAATATTATAGCCTATTGCAGTTATGAGATATGGCAAATGGATGTTAATACCGTCTTCCTAAATGGTAATTTAGTGGAGGATGTGTATATGACACAACTTGAGGATTTTGAGTCCATTGATTCTCAAAAGGTATGCAAGCTGCAAAGATCCATTTTTGGACTTAAGCAAGCCTCTAGAAGTTGGAATATCCATTTTGATAAAACAATCAAAGAGTTTGATTTCATCAAAAATGAGGATGATCCATGTGTGTACAAGAAGGTTAGTGGGAGTATTGTTATTTCTTGATATTATATGTAGATGACATATTATTGATAGAAAACAATATATCCTTGCTACAGGAAGTGAAGGATTGGTTGTCTGACAAGTTCTTCATGAAAGATTTGGGAGAAGCAGCCTACATACTGGGTATTAAGATCTATAGAGATAAATTTAGAAGGTTATTTGAATTGTCCCAATCAACGCACATAGATAAAGTGCTAAAACAGTTTAGCATGAAGGAATCCAAGAAGGGATTCCTATCAGTATCGCATGGGGTGCATCTCTCCAAGGACATGAGTCCTAAGACCCAAGAGGAGAGAGAGCACATGGATAGGATTCCATATGCCTTAGCAATTGGATCTATCATGTATGCGATGCTATGTACGAGACCTAATATTTCTTATGCTTTGAGTATCACTTGTAGATACCAGGCAAACCATGATGAGAAACATTAGATAGCCATCAAGAATATCCTTAAGTACTTACAAAGGACTAAGGATATGTTCTTAGTTTATAGAGGATTCAAACTCATAGTTCAGGATTATAGGATTCTAGCTTTCAGTCTGATAAAGATGATTAAATCTTAATCAAGCTATGTCTTTACACTCAATAGTGATGCAGTCAGCTGGAAGAGTTTTAAGTAGGAGACGACTGCCGACTCTACAACCAAAGTCGAGTACATCGCAGCATCATATGCATCCAAAGAAGTGGTTTGGATCAAGAAGTTTATCACTGAACTTGGTATGGTTCTAAGTATTGCTAATCTAGTATAATTATATTGCGACAATAATGGATCTATTACGCAAGCTAAGGAGCCAAGGTCTCATCAGAGGTCCAAACACGTACTCAGAAGATAGCATATAATTAGAGAGATTATTGATAGAAATGATGTAAAAATAGAACGAGTTCCCACTGAGGATAATGTAGCTGACCCGCTCACCAAAGCCCTGCCGCAGTAGAAGCATGATAGTCATATTAAATCACTCGGTATTAGTACATGGGTGATTGGCTCTAATGCAAGTGGAAGATTGTTAGTATATGCTCTAGATCTAATTAGATTGAATGCTATATATGCATACATTCTATCAATACAAATCAAATAAAGTGATTTCTTTATCTATCCAAATGTCCTTTATTATATATTAATATATTGTCTATGAGATAAAGTCCAAAAGAATGTAAACCGTGCATATGAAATTTGTAATAGAGATTACAAATTGTGAGATCCAAATTGCACATTATGATTTGATTCTTTAAATTTTTTCAGTCGATGTGTAGATGGAACTGGACATCGTCGAACGCCATGAGACTGGCACACATTGCATATCCCCACCCTTGTGGTGAGTAGCTGATCTCACAAGCTGAAGTATGGAGATACTGAATAGGTATGTGGATGCTCGTTATTGTAACGATGCACTGGTTGACCCACACAGAGATCCTATATGGATATTTTATATAGTGTCAATGGTTGATCTCTAATGATAGTTGTGCGAATGATCCTTTGACTTGAGGTATTCACTGCACCTCATGTATGGAATGACATACTTTGATGACATATAAACATCGCCCTAGCCATGAGTTTCAAATATGATGATGGTTGGGTATGACATGAAACACGTGAAGGTGGTGATTGATCAAGACAGAATTCATCTTCCTTAATATAGAGAGGGTTATATCCTATGGCCACTTGATGGATTGATTAGACTTAAAATTCTTGTAAGGTTGAGTTGGAATCCAAAATGGTTTCAGAGTTCTAATTCATATGAGTCAGTCTTTCCTGAGATCAAGTAAATAAGATTAATTATAGGGTTGACACTTTCCATGCCACTGACTGATCTGAAATATGTGACGATTGGATTGAATCATACGGTAACTGATCATGGACAGGTGATGTTGATAACCATATCGGCATAACTCTACAACACTTGGATAAACATGATGCTTTGCTAGAGGCCACTCATGATTTATAATTATGAATAGGTTGATCAAGTCAAAGGGTTGACTAGATCAACATCTGGGTCAGATTGATTCATGATTGTTGCCAACGTGTCGGGGTCCCAATGGGTCACACACATTAAGGAGTTTTTGGATGAGTTAAAATGGAAATTAAGTTGGACTTAATTCAGATTTGATGACCACTTTCCCAAGTTAATTAGGATTGGGTTTGATCCAATCTTAATAGGAATTAAATTGATTTGGATTGATGAATAAAGATTCATCATAGAGGAAGGACTTTTTCACTTTGCATATGATGTACATATGATGCATATCTGAAATACATATTAGATGGCCATGTTTGGATACCCAATTGGACATGATCCATATGATAGATAGCTCAAATTAATTTGGGTGTGATCCAGTTATAGAATTATGATTAAATTGGGTCCATATGATGCACCCATGTTGAAACCGCATAGCACCCAAATTAGTGGTCTGGATTGAGCCACGTGGCACATGGATTCACATCCATCTGATGGGAAATATCCATCACCATGTGATAGAGGAGGACATGCCCAATAGTTGGATGTGAGACTATATTGATATGAGATCATATGGTTAGGATTTGGTTGGCTTGTCCAATTACGACAATGTATAACAATATCCTAACAAACTTTGTTATATGTACAAATTTGAATTCAGATTTGATCTGAATTTCAAATGTGATGTGTAGAATTCAAATTGTATTAAATTTGAATTCAAAATATTAAGATCTGATTGGTTTTATCAAAAACTAATTTAGTTGCATAGTTTCTAGAAACTGTCATGTGTTGAATTTTGATTGGCTGAAATTTAAACTCCCAACAACTTTGCAACTAAGTTTGATTTTGAAAAACCAATTTTATTTGATCTTTGGCTGGTTGAATGTGGCTTATTAAAGCCTCATACCATATTAGATGGCCATAGGAAAATTTTGAAAAAAAAGGTTCCTTAAAATTTGGCCATTCAACAAATGACCGCCTAAGATAAATTCTGCTTCACACCAAGAAGTCACATACGACTCCTCTTTCTTCCATGCCCAAGAATTCAGATTCTTCCTTTCTAAGAGTTATTGATCTGATATTGAACTCTCGTTTCATTCCTTCTTGATTTTGAAAAACAAGAAGGCAAGAAAGAGATGCTAGCACCCCTCTGCCAAAGTTTGTCAACCAATCCTTGAAGGACTACATCAATTGACTTTGCGTGAATCACAATTGGAGGCTGCACAGTTGGGTGGCTAGTGGTAGTGAGGATTTTGGCTTCATCAGCAATCTCCTTCAATAAAGAATAGGTACATATGAGTTTCATATTTATTTTATTTCAATTTGATTATCTTCTTTGTCCCTCAGGGATCCTGGCCCTCAGGGGTCTTCAGGGTTGCATATAGTATGAAAAAATTTTGATTCCATTGCGTGAAACTTGGATTTGATCCATGTTTTTTATCCTAAAAACCCAATAGAAAGAGCATGTTCTAAGTAATGGTTTCTCAACCCTAGGATCTTTTTTCCTTTATTACTTAGTGAATCGTGTTTTGCAGATAGTTACTTTACTCTTCGCATATTTATCCTTAGTTTATTCTTACTCGTTTCGAAAAGTAAAGCATTTTAAAATCTAAACCATTTATCTATGTTAATCTTTGCATGATACATCCCGCATCAGTTTGGTGTCAGAGCGAGGCTAGGACATGTTCATGTATAGTGCTAAAATTTTCTACATGCTAAAAAAAAAATTGCATTGTTTAGGATTTCATGCCTCCTGAGCGTTATATGAAAGTATACTGTCATGACCTATGGAAGTAATGAGCTACGGCCGGACATGAGACCCTTAGGTTAAAGTTTTGATATGCTAATTGCTTGCTTGATGTATGATTGCATTTGTGATTGCTTGAACTGCTTGATTTCTTTAGCACATTGAATACCCTATTTATCTTTGCATCCATCAATCATCTAATTAATCTTCATTAAATCTATAAATTTTTTTATTTTTAGATCTACAACATATATATATATATATATATATATATATATATATATATATATATATATATATATATATATATATATTTTATGTTGCCTAGATGTAGCAATACAAGAGGTAGGGTGAATTGGGTTTCTTAAAAAATTTAATTAACTAGCCAATATGTGCACTTAGATTTTCTTGCACAAACTAATCGAGTGGTGTGGAGTGAAGATAGTATGCAAGCAATTACAAGTAAATAACACAATCAAACACCAAAGATTTAATGTGGTTCGGTGCCAAATCCGGCACCTACATCCACCCCAAGAACCTCTTGGGAATCCACTAGACACCACTAGCCTACCTGGCTAGAATGTTTATTTTTAAGCACAAGCAAGCCTTACAAATACACTTACGGGTAGACCTCTACCCTCACACGTTTCACAACTGTGAAACACAACTCAAAGCACAATAATACAAAATGCTCCTAAAGATTGAGCAGATATTCAATAAGAAATACTTTACAACTTGAAGAACTTAACACGAGGTAGCTTCTTTCTTTAAGTGTGCAGCAACAATAATGAAGCCTTCGTGGAAGCCTTGAATGCTCTTCAAGAAGGTTGTTGGAGCTTTTACACCATGCCAAGAATAGGAAGTAAATACACTCCAAGTGGCTTTGAAAACAATCAATGTAGCTCTTCAACTTTCTTTCAAGAATGAAACTCTATTTCAAAGTATTTTTCTTTCTCATTTTCTTTCTTTCCTTCTTGTATTTTTCCACACAAAACCACTGTTCAAGTGAACTATATATACCAAAAAATATAGCCGTTACAAAAACATTGTGAGAGAGAACGGAAATGGTAAATCAAAAGAATGTTAGAAATAAATCCGTTGCAAATTTTTTCAACAAATCGGTCAACCAATCTTCACATATCGATCACATGGATTCAAATTTAAAAGAAGTTTTAGAGAAAAATAACAAGAGCATGCAAAACTTGGATGCCTAGTCTCAAGAGTTGGCCGTCCAATGCTTAAAGTCGGTTGCCTAAATCATGAGCCCGATCACCCAGTGGGTTTCCATGAAAAGATTGGATGGACGTCTAGAGGCTTGAGGTTGGATGCCCACAAAAAGGCAAGTTAAAGCTGGATGCCCAAAGGCATTACCCCGGTCGACCAACATCTAACCAAAGTGGGTGTCAGGAAAAAGAAGCCGAAGGCCACAAGGAATTGGTCGTCCGGCTTAAAGATTCGGTTATTCAGCTTTTAAATCAAGTGGGTGCCAGGAAAAAGGGACCGAAGGCCACAAAAATCTGATCAGCTGGTTCGAGAACGGCCAACTTTTGATTCAAGTGGGTGTCAAGAAAGATGAAACCGAATGCCACACAAATCTGGTCAGCCGGTTAATGAACCCGATCGGCCAACTTTTGAATCCAGAAACTGGTGCCAGGAAACCGAACACCATACAAACTCGATCACCCGGATCATGCTCCCGGTCGGCCAACTTTGAATCAAACGGGTGACAGTTGAGTAGACTAAAGGCATCCAAAATTCGGTCAGCTAGCTCCCAAAATCGGTCCAGCTTTCAAGTAAAACAGTTTTAGAAACCAATCAGAGAGCCAACAAAAATTGGTTGGCCAAAATAGAGATATCGGTCATCCAATGAATGCAAAAAAAAATTTTGGCACACATCTAACTTCAAACAAAACACATAGGCGTTAAATAGGAACAATGCAATGACTTGTAAAGTGATCAACTCCAGCTCAAGATAATGCAAATATAATGAAACTTAAAATTTATTTTGGCAAGTAAATTGCCCAAACAATAAGTGCTCACAAAACACATGAAAACATTTCAGAAGTCATGAATTTTCGTTGAAAGAATTATTATACACTACATACTCTTTTAAAATAATTTAACTTGCAAACCACATACATAGAATTAATACTTTACATGTATTACCTTTCATTTGATTCAAAATTTACCTTAAGCTGAAGCAAGTATCTTCTTTCATGATGATTAACCTGTAATTATTTAATCTTGACAATAATATGATTAGTATAATACTTAATTATTTTGTATTCATCAAAATCAATAAGAGGTCAACAATCTTTCCCTTTTTGATGATTACAAAACCATTAAGTATTCAACAAGAGATAATAAGTTTCATATTGTAACATTCCTTGGAACTTTAAAGTAAAGACAATGTGTGCAAAATTTAGTGTGTTGTGCCAAAACTTGAATTTCAAGAACACATAAGCTATGATATTTGAAAGATAATTGCATAACTCCCCCTTTGGTTTTGAAACACTAAATTTTTTAAGAGTATAGTACATGTTTCAAATTCTTTCCAAAGTAAAAACAGAGGAATGATATAAATGTAATTTGATTTTTCCAAACACAATTTGAAAAGGAATTAGAATGTATGCATTCCATTTCTCCTTTCAAAAATTTAAAAATCAAAGTATGCATTCCATTTGATACCAGTTTAAAAAAATATGAAAGAAAAGAAAAGAAATGTGAAACCAATGTATGTGTTCCATTTCTCTCCCTTTTTGTCATCAATCAAAAAGAAGGTAAAAGGACATGCATGCATCACTATATGTCTTTTCTTCAAGGAATGAATTAAATAGATCAAATAATAATCATGTAAAGATAAGAATAAGATTTTATACATTAAGCAAATAATACAAGGTACAAAGTACCACATACATCAAAGTTTTACACACATACAAACCATTAAACTTATACAAGCCAATAAAAATATTGGTCCTTAGCAGTAAAAAGAAAT
>UESW01004838.1:352701-382616 GCA_900491605.1 Calamus simplicifolius
CTTGTCTCTAACGGATATATTTTTGCAGATTCTATAAATAAAGAAGCTCTTTTCAACTCAGAAGGATCGATTTTGAAAATCAAAGAAAGAAAAGAATATCTTTTGAAAAGAGGGAAAAACAGAGCATATTGGAAAAATCATCTAGCTCAAAGGAGAGATTCAAAAGGAGTGAAATCCAAGAGGAAGCTTCGTCTGCTCCTTCTCATCAATCCACAAGAGTCAAAAGAAAATCCACAAGCATTTCAAAGGTCAAATCGGAGGATTTTCAAAAGAAGAAAAAGCTTCATCTCAACTCCAAGTCTTCAACGGTCAAGAATCTTGCTGAGGCAGATTCAACATTTCAAGAGGAGTTAAAGAGAAGAAGGAAGAAAGCCAAAGCTACTACCATCTGCAATACAATCAGGCTTTTCTAACTCTTTATTTTAAACTTCATTTGTATATTTGCTCAAAAGGAGCATTTCATTATCCAAACACTTTATTCTATTGTTTGCTGATTCAATCAGTGGATTGAATCAGTGGAGGTTGGTATACCTCGTTGCAAGCCGGAGTGCTTGTCTTGGGTTAGTTGTGAGCCCGTGAAAAACAACGTGTAGGGTTTGTGCTGGTAAGCCCGAGTTAAAACCAGCTAGGTTCGTTGTTCACCCGGGAAAACAACAAGTTTGAGTTGTGACTTGGAAAACAACTCGGCTATATCTAGAGAATTATAGTGTGGACCCAAGTGAATCTTGGGAGTGGACGTAGGTGTTGATTGCACCGAACCACTATAAATTATCTTGTGTTTGTCGTGCCATATTTTCTCTTTCTCTATCTCTCTTTATTTGCTTGTGTATTGATTTAAGTTAGCCTCTCACTTGCACATCTTGCTAACTAATCAACTAAAGTTAAAAAGTCTTAAATTTTTTAAGAACCCAATTCACCCCCCCCTCTTGGGTTGCCATCTGGGCCAATAATTGATATCAGAGCAAGTGCTCATTTAGAATTTGATCTCACGATCAAGGGCTAAAGATCCTTATGGCAACACAAAGTGGTTCATGTTTTGCTGAAGGTCATTCTACGAATCGACCTCCTTTATTTAATGAACCAACTATTCAATTGGAAAGCTAGAATGAGAATATTCATTCAAGCTTCGGACTATGAATTGGGGGGAGTAATAACTAATGGACCTAGTACACCCACACACGTAGTTGAAGGCATTCTTGTTCCTAAGCCCGAAAGGGATTGGAATGATAATGATAGGAGAATGCACAACTAAATGCTAAAGCCATTAATATTCTATATTGTTCCTTAGACTCAAATGAATTCAACCGAATCTCAACTTGTAATTCCGCAAAAGAAATTTGGATAGATTGGAAATAACTCATGAAGGAACAAACCAAGTAAAGAATCAAAGATAAATATTTTGGTTCATAAATATGAATTGTTTACAATGGAACAAACTGAAACCATCACATGCATGTTCACTAGATTCACTGATATTGTGAATGGTTTAAAAGTCTTGGTAGAATTTATTCTAATGCTGATCTTGTGCGCAAAATTCTTAGGTCACTACCAAGATCGTGGGAAGCGAAAGTCACTGCTATCCAAGAAGCAAAGGACCTCAATGCATTACCTTTAGAGGAGCTTCTAGGATCCTTAATGACCCACGAGTTAACAATGAAGCAGCATGTTGAGGAGGATACAAAAAGAAGGAAAACACTTGCCCTCAAGACTGCAGAAATGGAAGAGAGCAGCAGTGAAAGTAATGATGAAGATGATGAGGAAACTGCTCTCTTGGCCAAAAAATTCAGAAAGTTCATGAGAAAAAGGCCCTTCCATAAAAAGAAATTTGGAGCAAGAATTGATGGAGAAAAGGATAAGAGAAAGGACAAGGAGAAAGAAAAAGAAAAAGAGCCCTTAGTATGTTATGAGTGCAAAAAGCCAGGGCACTTTAGATATGATTGTCCTTTGCTGAAAAGGCCTATAAGAAAAAGAAGAAAGCATACATGGCAACTTGGACTGATAGTGAAGAGTCTTCTTCCGAAGAAGAAGAACAAAAAGAGGTTGCCAATATCTGTTTCATGGCCAACGACGACGACACGACAATGAGGTAAGTTCTGAAAACTCAAATGATGAATTTACATTTGATGAAATGTTTGAGGCTTTCAATGAACTTATGATTGATTTTAAATCCTTGAAAAAGAAGTATAAGTTTTTGAAAAATGACAATATTAGCTTAGCTAAAAGTAAAAATGAATTAGCTTTAGAAGTTAAGAACTTAACTAATGAAAAAGAAGAACTTAGCAAAGAAAGAGATAATCTTAATCAAGAAATAGATTTGTTAAATCTGAAACTAAAAACTCAACAAAAGATTTAAAGATCAATTAAAACTTTAGCTTTAGAAAAGAACAGCAAGTTAAAGAAAATGACTCTCTTAAGAAAGATGTTAAAAAATATAAAGACATTGTTGAGAAATTCACCTTAAGTTCAACTAAACTTAACATGATCTTAGATAGTCAAAAGCTGTTTTTGACAAAGCAGGTTTAGGATATAACACATTAAGGAAACAAAAATCTTTAAAGAATATTTTTATAAAAGCCAACCAAAGTAATATAACTTGTTTCAAATGTAATGAAAAAGGTCATAAATCATTTGAATGCAAAACGTTAAATAATAACAACAAGTTAAATGTTAAAGCTAAGAAAATATGGGTTCCGAAAGGAACAATTTTTGTTGCTGCTAACCATGAAGGACCCAAGAAAGCTTGGGTACCTAAGCATAAAGTTTAAATTATGTTGCAGGAATGTCTTGTAGCCAAAAGATCAAAGAAAAAGTGGTACCTTGATAGTGGCTGCTCAAGACATATGACGGGTGACAAAGATGAATTCATCACCCTAGAAGAAAAGAAAGGTGGAGTTGTTACGTTTGGCGATAACGGTAAAGGTCAAATCATGGGCCTTGGTAAAGTCCGTATAACTCCATCTATATTTATTGATAATGTACTTTATGTTGATGGTTTGAAGCATAATCTAATAAGTATAAGTCAATTATGTGATAAAAACTTTAATGTTTCATTTAAATCTTCTGTATGCACTGTAACTAATTCTATTGATGATAGCATTGTATTTACTGGTTATAGACATGGCAATGTTTACTTGGTTGACTAGAAAAATTATCCTTGAGTGATCATTGCTTAATTGCTGACAATGCTAACATAAATGAAATTAGTTGGTTGTGGCATCGTAGATTAGGTCATGCAAGCACACACCTTATTTCAAAACTAATTAAAATGGATTTAGTTAAAGGATTACCTAAACTAGATTTTGAAAATAATAAATATGTGATGCATGTCAATTTGGAAAACAAACTAGAAGTTCTTTCAAATCTAAAAACATTGTTTCAACTTCTAGGGCACTAGAGCTACTTCACATGGATCTTTTCGGACCAACTAGAACCACAAGTCTAGGAGGAAAGAAATATGGTCTAGTGATTGTAGATGATTATTCTAGATATACTTGGGTAATGTTTTTAGCTCACAAAGATGAGACTTTCTCTATATTTCTGAAATTCTTCAAGAAAGTCACAAATGAGAAAACACTACCATAGTATCTCTAAGAAGTGATCATGGAACAGAATTTGAAAATCACCAATTTGAAAGTTTCTGCATTGAAAATGGAATTAATCATAATTTTTCAGCCCCTAGGACTCCACAGCAAAATGGTGTAGTTGAAAGGAAAAATAGGACTCTAGAAGACATGGCCCGTACCATGCTATGCGAAAGCAACTTACCAAAGTATTTTGGGGGAAGCAATTAACACAGCATGTTACATCTTAAATAGAGCCTTAATAAGACCAATATTAAAGAAAACACCTTATGAATTATGGAATGAAAGAAAACCAAATATAAAATACTTTCATGCATTTGGATGTAAATGTTTCATTCATAATAATGGTAAAAACAATTTAGGAAAATTTGATGCTAAATCTGATGAAGGAATTTTTTAGGTTATTCAACGACTAGTAAGGCATATAGAATCTTTAACAAGAAAACCTTAGTAGTTGAAGAATCCATACATGTAGTTTTTGATGAATCTTTAGCAACTGGATCTGAAAAGATTGATGATGAGGAAGATACAAACATAATTGAAAAAGATCTTGAAAAACTTAATATTGAAGTATCTTCTGATCATGAGCAAGAGCTAAAGATGATGATTCACATAAGGACGATGATGTCAATATTGATCATAATGATACAGATCTTCCAAGAGACTGGAGATATGCTCATAGTCATCCCAAGGAATTGATTATAGGCGATCCATCTCAAGGAATAAGAACTAGATCATATATGAGAAATATTAGTAATCATCTTGCATTTGTATCACAATTGAACCTAAAACTATAGAAGAAGCTGAAAAAGATAATAATTGGATGTTAGCAATGCAAGAAGAACTAAATCAATTTACTAGAAATAATGTTTGGACTTTAGTTGAAAGACCTAAAAATCATTCAGTAATAGGATCAAAATGGGTTTTTAGAAATAAATTAGATGAAAATGGCATAGTAATTAGAAACAAAGCTAGATTGGTTGCTAAAGGATATAATCAAGAGGAAGGTATTGATTTTGATGAAACCTTTGCACCAGTAGCTAGATTAGAAGCCATTAGGCTATTACTTGCATTTGCATGTCATATGAATTTTAACTTATTTCAAATGGATGTAAAAAGCGCATTTTTAAATGGATTTATAAATGAAGAAGTTTATGTAGAACAACCACCAGGTTTTGAAGATCACGAATTTTCAAATCACGTTTTAAATTGCACAAAGCTTTATATGGTTTGAAACAAGCACCTAGAGCTTGGTATGATAGGTTAAGTAAATTCTTAATAGAAAATGATTTTACAAGAGGAAATGTTGATAAAACTTTTTTTTGAAAAGAAAAAGTAAAGATTTACTTGTAGTACAAATATACGTAGATGACATTATTTTTGGTGCTACTAACGATTCTCTTTGTCAAGAATTTGCAAAGTTGATGCAGGGAGAATTCGAGATGAGCATGATGGGAGAACTCAACTTCTTCCTTGGACTCCAAATTAAACAATGCAAGGAGGGAATCTTTATCAACCAAACCAAATACACAAGAGAACTACTCAAAAAGTTTGGTATGGAAACAATGAAACCCCTCGGAACTCCAATGAGTCCTTCATGCAAGCTAGACAAAGATGAAGAAGGTAAAAAGATTGATCAAAAATATTATCGAGGTATTATCGGATCCCTTCTTTATTTAACAGCAAGTAGACCAGATATTATGTTTTCAGTATGTTTATGTGCTAGATTTCAATCTGAGCCTAAAGAATCACATTTAATAGCTGTTAAAAGAATTTTAAGATATCTAAATGGAACTAAAAATGTAGGTTTATGGTATTCTAGAGACTCTACATTAAACCTAATTGCATATTCGGATTCTGATTATGCTGGATGTAAATTAGATAGAAAAAGCACAAGTGGTGCATGCCATTTCTTAGGAAGTAACTTAATCACATGGTTTAGCAAAAAGCAAAATTCAGTTGCATTATCAACTACTGAAGCTGAATATGTAGCAGCTGGAAGTTGCTGTGCGCAAATCCTATGGATTAAGCGACAACTTGAAGACTATGGTATCACTCTTAATAAGACACCCATAAAATGTGATAATACTAGCGCAATCAATTTAACTAAAAATCCATTCAACACTCAAGGACAAAACACATAGAAATTAGATATCATTTTATAAGGGAACATGTAGCTAATGATGAAATTTGTTTAGATTATGTAAACACTGAAGAACAACTAGCTGACATCTTTACAAAACCTTTAAGCGAAGAAAGATTTTGTTATCTTAGAGGAGAGTTAGGAATTTGTAACCCTTTTGAATAGATTTTGAAACCTCTAAGGAAATATATCTAGAGTTCTTTCAATTTCTCAAAATCTTAAGGAAATTTTATCTAGAACTCATATCAATTTGATCTATCAAAATCCATGATTTTTAATCATACTCAAAGATCAAATCCGGGTTCATTTCAGACACTCTGAAAAATTTTGATTTTTTACTCTGAAATGGTTTCGGAGCCGACTCGAGAGTATCGGAGTCGACTCGAGTTTCTGCTGAAACTCAGGAGTCGACCCCTTCTCTGAGCGAGTCGACTCGAGATCGTGTCTGTGCTCTGTGACTTACCCGAGCCGACTCTACGCTTTGCGCGAGTCGACTCGACGTGGTCCCAAATCGCTTTATTAGGGCACGAGCCGACCCATCGATCGATTCTAATCATTCCAAATCATCTCAAAACCCTCCAAAACCCTTCAAACTTTCCAAAATCTTCCAAAAACCTTAAACAATCATTCCACCTTGAATCAATGGCCCCCAAAACCCGTGGTGCTAGTAGTAGCCGTGCCGGGATGAAAAGGAAGAAGACCGTGCGTCGACCCGTCCGCGAGCCGACTCCGGAATCTTCGTCTGCTTCCTCTTCGGATGATTCACCTGCTCCTACTGCCACTACTCCTCAGGTAGACATTTTGCAAGTAGGGTCATTACCACTGGAAGGAAGTTTGATTTCGATTTGTTTGAGAGAGAGGGATTGCTTGTAGGTTCACAGTTGAAAGAAATGGGGTTTGAAAAAATATGCTCCTAGACTGCCCTACATACCCAGCACTAGTAAAGAGTTTTATAGAAATTTAACTAGAGGGGACAATGGTTTGGTCAGTACTGTTAGAGGAGTTGGTTTGAATGTCACTGCCGTCATTCTTTCTAAGTTATTGGACTTACCCCTATCAGGACCCTCCACCTTTGACCCAGAGGATAGGTCACCTGCCCTCACCAGATTATTGAATAGAAACTTTGAGGGATTTGAAGAAGTTTTTGCCAGTCAGCTGCCACTGGACTTAAGATTGCTTCATAACATATGCAGCAGAATTCTATTCCCTAAGACAGGCCGGTTTGACTACTTATCTGAGAGGGATATCTTTGTCATGGATGCTGTAGTTTCAGGGAAGCCAATCAACTTACCCATCATGATATTATGGTATATAGCTGATTGTGGAAGTAAGAGGAAATCCTGTCTTCCCTACGGTATGATCTTGACTCAATTATTCAGAAGCCAAGGAATTGAATTTAGTGATAGTGAGCCCAAGAAAAATTTGAGACATACTACTATTCATTGGCCACTATTCACCGCATGGGCTTCAAGAAAGTTAATGGTAATTGGATAAGAAAAGGTCAAGATGATGTTAGAGTTGAGGACAGAGTTGAAGACATTGGAGCTGAGGTCGAGGTTGGACCTTCTGTTGCTGGACCGTCTGAGGCAGGACCTAGCATGCATTATTCTCCTCCACCTCAGGCTTCATCTTCTTCTGTGAGATTTTCAGATGAGCAGTTATGTCAACTTAGATCTATGTTTGCAGAGTTTGATAATCAAAGGAAAGATGAAATTGGTCAATTAAGAGAAGATATTAGAGAACTAAAGGATGAAATCATCTCTAGACTTGACTTATTTTCATTTTCTGTTGGTACTCATGTGGATTCACTCAATGCTGAGCTTAAGAAATATTTGAAAGACTTCAAGGGATAGCCGATGGATCCAATGTGTATCTTGATAGAACCAATCAGTTAAGAAGAGATATTGATGCAGCAGTTGATCAAATTCAAGTAACCATGAATGACTTTAACAAATCTCAAAAGGATGATATCATGGAGATGATTGGACACTTAAAGAGTTTAATTTTCAAGCGTGTCAAATGAATTTGATACTTATCTTAGTTTGTATTTCTAGATTTCCTTCCTAGATTGTATCTAGGAAATTTTGCTTTAATATGAATGTATTTGAACTTTGATGAATTTAAGTTGGTTTAAATTTGATTACAATGAGCTTGTGTTACATTTTGATGTAATTTGACATACTCTTGAAGTAATGAGAAAGTTATGTTCATTTCAATTATGAGCACTTTTGAATATCCTTGATTGCTTATGTTTAATTTGATATAATTTTGAATATCTCAATACTCAATTGATAACTTAGATGCTGAATGAATTCGAATGAATTAATCAAGTTGATGCTCTGATGCATCTCAACCTTTTTGTTGATTACAAAAAAGGGGGAGAGATTTATATGATTTAATCGTATATGCATCATCATCAAACCGTATATGTTTTAATTGTCCTAATTTGAAAATAAGGGAGAGAGTACAAAAGGAAGAATAATTTGAATTTCAAATTCTAAATGAATTATAAAATTAAGGTTCTTAGGGGGAGCTACCTCATTGAGGGGGAGCCTTTCCATGAACACAAAAGTTGATTTTGGTATCATAAATCTTTCAATTTATAATGCATATACTCAATGTTTTTGTCATCATCAAAAAGGGGGAGATTGTTGAGAAATTATTGAATCATAATTGCCCCAACTTTATTGATTTTGATGATTTCCAAAAGCCATGAGTATTTTAAAGAAAACAATGAGTTTATCTATCAAAAATCTTGAGCTTATTCAAAAGGAAACCAATGGACTCTAAATGGTTAAATTCACTGATTTTTGAATCAATTTAAAAGAGAAGTTTTCAAACTCTATTTTGAGATTTCGAAAAGAAATTCTTACATAATATATTTTAATCTATGATTTCTTGAAACATGTCTTGAATTCATGCTTAATGTCATATTTATTGTGTTCAAGTCAAAATATTATTTAAATTTATTTAAATTTAATTGGGACGAGCTTTAAAGTCAATCAGAACATTTTTCTGATTTTTGTATCGCTCCCGAGCCGACTCAAGGGTTTCCGAGTCGACTCCCCAATTGTCTGATTTTCAATGTTGTCCTGAGTCGACACTTGAGTTTTCAAGAGTCGACCCCTGAAACCTTCGCGAGCCGACTCAAGACTGTGCGAGCCGACTCGACTCAGACACCAGAAAGGCTCATTTTTGAGCACTTCTCGAGTCGACTCCCCGCATATCGCGAGTCGACCCTGAAAGTTAGGTGTTTCTGGAATGGACTGTGCGAGCCGACTCCCACAAAGCTCGAGCCGACTCCACGAAATCTGGACGCGATTTTTCACGATGACACATCAGCTCCAACGGTAAGATTTTCAAATACCGGCTATTTTTCTTTGTCTCTAACGGATATATTTTTGCAGATTCTATAAATAGAGAAGCTCTTTTCAAATCAAAAGATCTAGAAAAAATCAAAAAGAGAGAAAAGAATATCTTTTGAAAAGAGGGAAAAACAGAGCATATTGAAAAAATCATCTAGCTCAAAGGAGAGAGATTCAAAAGGAGTGAAATCCAATAGGAAGCTTCGTCTGCTCCTTCTCATCAATCCACAAGAGTCAAAAGAAAATCCACAAGCATTTCAAAGGTCAAATCGGAGGATTTTCAAAAGAAGAAAAAGCTTCATCTCAACTCCAAAGTCTTCAACGGTCAAGAATCTTGCTGAGGCGTGATTCAACATTTCAAGAGGAGTTAAAGAGAAGAAGGAAGAAAGCCAAAGCCACTACCATCTGCAATACAATCAGGCTTTTCTAACTCTTATTTTAAACTTCATTTGTATATTTGCTCAAGGAGCATTTCATTATCCAAACACTTTTATTCTAATTGTTTGCTGATTCAATCAGTGGATTGAATCAGTGGAGGTTGGTATACCTCGTTGCAAGCCGGAGTGCTTGTGTTGGGTTAGTTGTGAGCCCGTGAAAAACAACGTGTAGGGTTTTGTGCTGGTAAGCCCGAGTTAAAACCAGCTGGGTTCGTTGTTCACCCGGGAAAACAAGTTTGAGTTGTGAGCTTGGAAAACAACTCGGCTGTAATCTAGAGAGATTATAGTGTGGACCCAAGTGAATCTTGGGAGTGGACGTAGGTGTTGATTGCACCGAACCACTATAAAATTATCTTGTGTTTGCCGTGCCATATTTTCTCTTTCTCTATCTCTCTTTATTTGCTTGTGTATTGATTTAAGTTAGCCTCTCACTTGCACATCTTGCTAACTAATCAACTAAAGTTAAAAAGTCTTAAATTTTTTAAGAACCCAATTCACCCCCCCCTCTTGGGTTGCCATCTGGGCCAACAAGAAGGATCAACAAAACCATGAGATGAAGGAAAAGTCTGAGTTGCAGCAGAAAATTCTTGAGGCATAGTAGATTCCTCCCCCTAGACAGTTGTAGAAAGGTCTTGCATGTTCCCTTTGCTCCTTGTCCATTGGCCATCTACCTTAGTAATTCCCATACAAACTAGGGTACGCTCATTGTAGAAATCAGTATGGCTAATGTTATAGACATTCTCACCTTTAACTTTAATACTAAAATATGTGAAAATATGGATGAGAAGAAGGCCATAGGGTAGGGCTGCTTTAGGTCTATTGACTGCCTCTTTCATAACGCAGATCATTTTTCTAGGTAGGTGCAAAGGAATTGGTCACAACATGATGCATGATAGTTAAGTCTCGATCATTCACATAATCAAAGATGCCATTCTAGGAGTAAGACATTGAGAAATAATATTGTATAGCAACCTTATTTCTACACTTAAACTTTTAGCAAAATCCTATTAATATGGGAGGCATCCTCAATACCAAGAATAATTTCCATTTTATACTTTTTGTCTTCAAGAGAATCCTCAAGAGCACCAATATCGAGAATATTCAGGATTCCTCTTAATGTATCTTCATTGAATCAATTCTAACACCTTTAACAATAGAAGATATCCTATCATCACCAAAGCTAATATTATGGTAGAAAATTATGACAAGATCAGTAAAGATAAGAAGTTTTGTTTTAAGTAAGAACTCCCAATCTTGAAATACTAACAGTTCTCCTATTTCAAAGTTTTCAGTAGCTAGAAAATCAAAATCAACTACTCTATCAAAAGGAAGAACTCTCACTGATGCCTCGGAAGAAGATGATCCATGACCGAACTTCATCTTTGGTGCCATGATCCAAAGATTTGAAACGAAGAGGCTTGAAGGTGTCTCATAGCTTGGAAGAAGCTTGGAATGAAGTGAGGAAGGGAAAGAAAGCAGCCAAATAAGTCAAACCAGCCAAGAGAAAAAGCTCCCAATAGTTGGACGTCCAGAAATGGCAAATTGGCCGTCCAAAAGTTGAGAACTGGTCATCCAACTTGCATGCAAGTTGGATGACCAGTTTTGAGCATTCGATCATCCACTTCCAAAAGTGGATGCCCAGTTGTCCAAAACCGATTGGCCAGGTGGGTCAATTAGTGGGGAATGAAATGATGAATTGCAATCATTCAAAAATCAGTTGAAACAATTCAAAATTGATCCAAAAAAATCTTAAAAATAAGAGACATGAAGATTAAGCAGTGGGGATTCATATGACATAAATTTCATGCAAAGATCATAAACACAAGAGAGCATAAAAATTTAAACAATCACAACAACTCACTAGATTATAGGATCAAGCATACCAAGCTCCCTTCCAATTTCATAAAACTTTGAGTCATCAAGAGGTTTTGTAAAAATATTTGCGAGCTGCATATCAATACACACATGTTCAAGCACAATATCACCATTATTAACATGATCTCTAATAAAATGGTGTCTAATCTCTAAGTGTTTAGTTCTAGATATGATTTTTAGTTAGATTGATAGTACTAGTATTATCATATTTTATTGGTATGCCTTTAAGTTTAATGCCATAATCCTCTAATTGTTGCTTAATCCACAAGATTTGAGCACAATAACTTTCAGCTACAATGTACTTAGCCTCAGCTGTGGACAATGCCACTGAAGTTTATTTCTTGCTAAACTATGAGTTAAGTTAACACTTAGAAATTGGCAAGTTCCACTAGTAGATTTTCTATCTAATTTACATTCTGCAAAGTCTGAATTAGTGTAGCAAGTCAATGCTAGATTGTTTGTCATACCATAAGCCTAAGTTTATTGCTCTATTCAAATACTTAAAGATTCTTTTAATAGCTAATAAATGAGGTTCGTTAGGATTAGCTTGATATCCAGCACACATGCAAACACTGAATAATATGTCTGGCCTACTAGCAGTTAAATACAACAAGGATCCTATCATACCTCTATACAACTTCATATCCATACTTTGATCACTACTACTGGAATCTAATCTACAAGAAGAGCTCATAGGAGTGCTGACACATTTGGAAGTCTTCATGCCAAATTTCTTCAACATTTCTTTGACATACTTGCTTTGGCAAATGATAATTCCTTCATTAATTTACTTGATTTGTAGTCCAAAAAAATAATTTAATTCTTTCATCATGATCATCTCAAACTCTTCCTGCATAAGCTTAGTAAAGTCTTGACATAATAATTCATTAGTAGCACCGAAAATGATGTTATCTACATAAATTTAAACAATAAGCACATTATCTTTTTCTCTCTTAATAAATAAAGTTGCATCAACATTTTTTCTAATGAATTATTACTAATCAAGAATTTTTTTAACCTGTAATACCATGCTCGAGGAGCTTGTTTCAAACCATACAAAGCTTTATTTAATTTGAACACATGGTTTGGAAACAAATGGTTCTCAAATCCTGGTGGTTATACAACAAACACTTGTTCGGCAATATATCCATTTAGGAAAGCACTCTTGACATCCATCTAATATAATTTGAAGTTCATAAAACATGTAAAAGTAAGTAATAATCTAACAGCTTCTAGTCTAGCAACAGAGCATAGGTTTCATCAAAATCAATTTTCTCTCCCTGATTGTAACCTTTAGCTACTAGTCTTGCTTTATTCCTAACTACGTTACCATGCACATCCAATTTGTTTCTAAATATCCATTTAGTCCCAATAAATGGATGATCATGAGGTCTTTATACTAAGGTCTATACAATATTTCTTTCAAATTGATTTAATTCTTCATGCATAGCTTTGATCCATTCTATATCATCCTTAGCATCAACAAAGCATTTGGGTTCATTGTGAGAAACAAATGCTAGGTTATTATATGCATCTCTAAATGAAGATTTAGTTCTAACACCATGTGAAGGATCACCAATGATAAATTATTTAGGATGATTATGTACATACCCCCAACCTCTTTCTAAGTTATGATTACCTTGAGGTTCTTCATGATTGATAATGTCATTTACCTCCTCTTGATCAGCTTGGACTATTGAGTCCTCCTTTTCATCCAAGGTAAGTTCCTTTACTTGATTTTTAATTTCACCTACATCATCAACTACCTTTCTCTCCCTGATGGAAGATCATTAGCCTCATCAAATGCAACATGAATAGATTCTTCAACTATTAAGGTATTTTATTGAAAACTCTATGCTCGACTAGAAGATGAGTAACCAAGAAAAATACCTTCATCAGATTTTGCATAAAATTTATTAAGATTAGATTTTCCATTATTCAAAATAAAACAATGACATCCAAAAATATAAAATATACAATATTGGTTTTCTATTTCGTAAAGCTCATATGGGGTCTTTTCAAAATTGGTCTTATCAAAGCTCTATTTAAAATGTAGCATGCAGTGTTGATTACTTCTGCCAAAAATTACTTTGAAAGATTGCTCTCACACAACATAGTACGGGCCATTTCTTTCAAAGTTCTATTTTTTCTTTCTACCATCCCATTTTGTTGAGGTGTTCTAAGTGCAGAAAAAATATGATTTATTCCATGCTCATTACAAAAACTTTCAAAGAGATGATTTTTAAATTCTTTTTCATGATCACTTCGAATTGATAAAACCGAAACACCTTTTTCATTTGTAATCTTTTTGAATAAGTTTTGAAATGCTGAAAATGTTTCATCTTTACTAGCTAAAAATAAAATCCAAGTAAATAATGAGAAATCATCGATAATTACATAATCTAACGCTTACCGCCTAGACTTGTGGTTCTAGTCGGCCCAAATAAATCCATATGAAATAATTCCAACGGCTTAGAAGTTGAAATTACATTTTGGACTTAAATGAAACTCTAGCTTATTTTCTAAATTGGCATGCATCACAAATCTTTTTTTTTAATTTAATTTTTGCAAACCTTTCACTAAATCCTTTTTAAGTAATTTTGAAAGAAGATCCATGCTAACATATGCAAGTCTACGATGTCATAACCAACTAGACTCATCTATTTTAGCATTCATAGCAACTGGACAGTCAAAATTATGGGCATTTAAATCATTTAGATCAATAATACAAATATTTCCATGCCTATGACCAATGAATTCATGCAATTGTCAGCAGGATTAGAAACAATGCAAATAGATGATTCAAAATCACTTTAAAACCTTTATCATACAATTGAGTAATATTTAATAAGTTATGTTTTAAACCATTTACAAGTAAAACATTGTCAATATAAGTATGAGGTGTGACACCTATTTTACCAATGCTAATGATTTTACCTTGGCCATTATCTTCAAAGGTGATCATACCTCCATCCTTAGCCTCCAAAGTAATGAATTATGATTCATCACCCGTCATGTGTCTTGAGCACCCGCTATTAAGATACCACTTTCTTTTAGATCCACAGGTTGTAAGACATACCTGCAAACACAATGTCAAGTTTTACTTTAGGTACCCAAACTTTCTTGGATCCTTTGGGGTTAGTCAATATGGTTCCTTTTGGAACCCAAATTTTCCTAATACTACTACATGCATAAGACTTGTGTCCCTTTAAACCACATTTAAAATAAGGAACATTTGATGATTGACCAGCATGCATAAAAATATTTTTCAAAAGTTTTTATTTTCTAAGGGGATTATAGCCTAATCCAACTTTGTCGAAAATGACTCTTTAGCTATCCAAAATCATGTTTAGTTTAGAAGAGCTTAAAGTAAATCTATCTACAATTGATTTTAGTTTATCTACTTCAGATTTCAAATCTTTGTTCTCTTTCTTCAAAAATTTATTTTCTTTAATACATTTATTATTTTTTAAAGTAAGGTTTTGAATTTGATTTTTCAAATCTTTATTTTTAGAGCTTAGATTTGTAAAATCATCTATCAATTCATAAAAAGCACCATATAATTCTTCAAACATAAAATCAACAAGAAAACTAGGGCTTACCTCTCTATTGTCCGCCATGAAACATAGGTTGGCTACTTCATTCTTTTTTTCTTCCTCGAAGCTTGAGTTATCACTATCACTCCAAGTAGCCATCATTGTCTTCTTCTTAAACTTCTTGGGACCTTTCTTGAGTTGTGGACATTCAGATTTAAAGTGTCCTGATTTCTTGCACTCATAACAAATAATTTCTTTTCTTTTTCCTTACTTCTTCTTTCACAAATGGCCTTTTTCTTCCTCCAAACATTCTTCTTTTCATAAACTTCTTAAATTTTCTAGTAATAAGGGCCATTTCCTCATCATCACTCTCCTCCAAAGATTCATCCGGTTCTTCTTTTTGATCTGAAATCTTAAGAGCCATAGTTTTCCTTCTTTTTGATTTATCCTCATCCGCATGTTGTTTGACTTGTAGTTCGTGCGTCATGAGGGATCCCAATAATTCCTCTAAGGGTAAAGTATTTAGATCTTTTGCCTCTTGAATAGCAGTTACTTTGGCCTCCCAAGACCTAGGCAAAGACCTTAATACCTTTCTCACAAGATCAGCATTAGAATAAGATTTACCAAGGCTTTTAAGCCCATTAATAATATCAGTAAATATAGTAAATATATCAGAAATAGATTCACTTGAGTCCATCTTAAAAAATTCATATCTATGGACAAGCATATTAATTTTGGACTCTTTACTTGATTGGTACTCTCATGGGTAACCTCTAATCTATCCCAAATTTTCTTTGCAGATGAACATATAGATATACAGTTAAACTCATTTGCATCCAATGAGCAATACAAAACATTCATGGCTTTAGCATTGAGCCAACTTTTTATCATGTTTATCCCATTCCGTTTCTGGTTTGAAAATTTTCATGCCATTAGATCTTATCATGGGTGTGTGCGGACCATTAACTATGGTACTCCATAGGTTATAATCAAGTGTTTGGATGAAGATTTTCATCCTAGCTTTCTAATAACTATAATTTGTGCCATTAAATAACGTTGGCCTATTTGTGGATTATCCCTTACTCAATATGGTTGCCAAAATCTTTAGCTCTAAGCTTTTTAGGGCTTAACAACAAGATCATATACTCTAATACCACTTATTACCCAGATGCAGCAACCCAAGAGGGGAGGGTGAATTGAGTTTCTTAAATATTTAATTAACTAGCAAATATGTGTACTTAGATTTTCTTATACAAATTAATCGAGTGGTGTGGAGTGAAGATAGTATGCAAGCAATTACGAGTAAATAACACAATCAAACACCAAAGATTTAATGTGCTTCGGCGCCAAACCCAGCATCTACGTCCACACCCTAAGAACTTCTTGGGAATCCACTAGACACCACTAGCCTACCTAGCTAGAATGCTTGTTTCTGGACATAAACAAGCCTTACAAATATACTTACGGGTAGACCTCTACCCTCACATGTTTCACAATTGTAAAACACAACTCAAAGCACAATAATACAAAATGCTCCTAAAGATTGAGTAGATATTCAATAAAGAAATACTTTACAACTTGAAAAACTCAACATGAGATAGCTTCTTTCTTTAAGTGCACAACAGCAATAATGAAGCCTTCATGGAAGCCTTAAATGCTTTTCAAGAAAGGTTGTTGGAGCTTTTACACCACACCAAGAATGAAAAGTAAATGCACTCCAAGTGGCTTTGAAAACAATCAATGTAGCTCTCCAACTTTCTTTCAAGAATGAAACTCTATTTCAAAGTATTTTTCTTTCTCTTTTACTTTCTTTTCTTCTTGTATTTTTCCATACAAAACCATTATTCAAGTGAACTATATATACCCAAAATATAGTCGTTACAAGAACATTTGAGAGAGAATGGAAATGGTAAATCAAAAGAACGTTAGAAATAAATCCATTGCAAATTTTCTCAACACAACGGTCAACCAATCTTCACATATCAGTCGCCTAGATTCAGATTTAAAAGAAGTTTCAAAGAAATATACTGTGAGTATGCAAAACTTGGACGTCTAGTCTCAAGAGTCAGCCGTCCAATGCTTGAAGCCAGTTGCCTAATTCATGACCCCGGTCGCCCAGTGGGTTTCCATGAAAAGATCGGACATCTAGAGGCTTGAGGTCGGACGCCCACAAAAAGGCAAGTTAAAGTTGAACGCCCAGAGGCATTACCCGATCGACCAACATCTAACCAAAGTGGGTGTTAGGAAAAAGAAGCCGAAGGCCACAAGGAATTGGTCATCCGGCTTAAAGATTTGGTCGTTCAGCTTTTAAATCAAGTGGGTGCAAGGGAAAAAGGGACCGAAGGCCAAAAATCCGGTCGGCCGGTTCGAGAACTCGGTCGACCAACTTTTGATTCAAGTGGGTGTCAGGAAAGATGAAACCAAATGCCACACAAATTTGGTTAGCCGATTCAAGAACCCGGTCGGCCAACTTTTGAATCCAGGAATCGGTGCCAAGGAAACTGAATGCCATACAAACTTGGTTACCCAGCTCAAGCTCGCGGTTGGCCAACTTTTGAATCAAATGAGTGACAGTGAAGTAGACCAAAGGCATCCAAAATTCGATTGGCCAGCTCCCAAAATCGGTCGGCTAACTTTCAAGGTAAAATGGTTTCAGAAACCAATCAAAGAGCCAACAAAAATTGGTTTGCCAAAATCGAGAAATTGGTCATCCAAAGAATACAAAAAAAAAAATTTGGCACACATCTAACTTCAAACAAAACATGTAGGAGTTAAATAAGAACAATACAATGACTTGTAAAGTAATCAACTCCAGTTCAAGATAATGCAAATATAATGAAACTTGAAATTCATTTTGGCAAGTAAACTATCCAAACAATAAGTGCTCACAAAACACATGAAAATAGTTTAGTAGTCATGAATTCCTTTGAAAGAATTATTATACACTACAAACTCTTTTAAAATTATTTAACTTGAAAACCACATACATAGAATTAATACTTTACCTGTATTACCTTTCATTTGATTCAAAATTTACCTTAAGCTGAAGCAAGTATCTTCTTTCATGACGATTAACCTAAAATTATTTAATCTTGACAATAATGTGATTAGTACAATACTTAATTGTTTTGTATTCATCAAATCAATAAGAGGTCAATATTTTACTTTAGGTTTTCATATGTATGTGCATGCATCACCGAATTCACTTAAGAATAATTTCTCTATCTTAGGTAAGGAAAGGATTTCATCACCTTTCCTTAGGCCCAAAATAACCACCCTCATCTCGATCCCAAGCCTAATTAAAATTGAGTAGAAACCTAAAGCAAAGCTAAGGACACCCACATGGTTGAGTTTCAAGTATTGTGATGAAACTAGTACACTCAATCCTTTAGTTATTTCTTGAAAGGAGTGTCTAAGGCTAGGGATCCAATGGCAAACACCTTAAGCGGACTTGTGGTTCTCTAATTAGGTCTTTGCGAGAGTGGGAAGAGCCTTCCACCTGGCCAATTGAGGGCCGTTACTGAACAGCTTGCCCAACTGAACCATAAGTTCATCCAAATGGAGACACGGGTAGGGATCCTAGAAGAAACCCATGAGATCCATACTGAGCATGAGTTTGAGACTCCTCTCAACCCTAGAAGAGCCCCACGTCATGACCCAATCTTGAAGCTTAATCAGAGAAGACCCAATCATGATTTTATGGACCAATATGAGAGAGCCATTAGGAACATCAGGTTAGAAGTACCTACATTTGATGGCAGTCTTGACCCTAAGGTATACACTGATTGGGAAGAAGATGTGGACCAGTACTTTGAGTGGTATGAAATGTCTGAAAAGAGAAAGTTTAAATGTGCTAAACTCAGGTTAGTTCACCAAGCTAGACTATACTAGGGGAATGTTGAAAGGATAACTAGGCAAAGGAAAGACATACACATAGCTACCTGGAGAGCCATGAAACTTAAGCTTAAGGATAAGTATCTCCCCATATCCTATTACCAGAGACTTTTAGATCAATGGCAGAGGCTAAGTCAGGGAAGCAAGATCGTATCTGAATACATAGCCAAATTTGATGAATATATCATGAGGTATAGCATAGATGAATCTGAAGCTATGACCCTATCTAGATTTAGGGATAAACTATGTGAGAACATTCAGAGAGAATTATTTTTAAGAGAAGTCCATGATCTTGAACAGGCTTATCAGATAGCTAGAGACTTCAAGAGATTTTAAAAGGGACCCATAATCCGTTGACCTGAACCCACTAAGAATGGTACCCCTAATCAAAAACCAGAGTCTAGTCAAGTGCACCCAAGCTGACCTACTCCTAGGACCCCATTAACCCACAAGGAAGGTAATGATAAGTCACCTAAAGTTTAGAGAAATCCTAATCCTAAAGCTCTTTATTTTAGATGTCATAAATTGGGATACTATGCTAGTCAATGCCCAACCCAATCCCTACACATAGGAGAATTAGAAGAAGAAGATTTTGAACCCACTGATGAGCATGAAAGAGAAGTGTATGAAGCTGGAATACACTTAGTGGAAGAATATGAAGGAGATGAGGAAGTCATTGAGTCATCTGATTTATTGAGAATTGTTAGATGTATCTTGACCCAAACCAAAGAATAAAAGGATTGGTGTAGGACCCATATCCTACAAACATTTGAAGTTAGGGGAAAAGGTATGTAAGATCATCATAAATAGCGAGAGCTGTGTTAATGCCATCTTAACTAGTGCTATCAAAACCCTAGGTTTATCTATGGTTCTCCATCCCAATTCCTATAAGGTTTCTTGGATAGACTCAACTTCCATCTAGGGGTGGCAATCGTGTCGTGTTGTGTCGTGTTCGGGTCGTGTCATGTTTTGATCGGGTTGAAAACACATCAACCCAAACACGACCTGTGAGTTAAATGGGTTAAGTAATTTCGACATGAACATGACCTGACTCGAAACACGACTAACCCGACATGACCTGTGACCCGAGATTTACACAGGTCGTGTTCGGGTTAACACGACCCAACCCGACTAACACGACCCAATCGACACGACCCAACCCAACCCGACATTCTTTTTTTTTTTTAAGAAAAAGCTTTACAAGAAACAAAGAAGAAAAAGCCAAATTTTGGCTTTAAACCTTCAAGACAAACAATCGATTTACTCATTAAGCAAAAAAACCAAATTTACAAGTATAATGCTGTCAATGCATGGCAGTCCCTGTATCAAATTATCAATGCAACAAAACTACCAGATGCAAGCAATCTGGTTTCAGCACTTGAACACAATAGCTATCCAGTCCAACATAGCATAACAAAAAAACAAAAAATTAAACATGTTTTACATTAAACAAAGATATTAAAACATCACAACTATCCCAAAATAAATACAAATCTCCACAATATTATAACTATTCAAAAAGTTTTACAAATATCCCAAAGCAATATTACAAGCATGAAGTTAGGGTCATCAAGATGCTTGTCTCAAATCCTCTTCATCTCCTAAATTTGGCCAACATCCTGCCAAAAAACATATTAAGCTTTTAACCCCAATAAATATAGAAATAGAATGGTTATTGTGACAAAAATAAAAACAAATACATAAGGTTGAGAAGAAGAGTTGGGTTTTATGACTCACACACATCAACAATCAAGATCCACAATAACATTTGAACATTGCACCGACACATCCTCCTCATTTCTGTTCAAAGTCGGATTTATAACATCTTCTACCAACTCTTCCAATTGCACTTGTGAATTTTCTAAATGACAATACGAAAAGCATATAAATAAAAATTCAATATTTGTAAAAATAATTAAATATCGCAGTCATCATAAATTATATTTATTGCCTTTTTCTGCACATAACCAATCTCTAGTGCACATCAAAGCCTCAACAACGTGAGGCTTCAATGCACTGCGGTATTGGTCAAGAACCCGACCACCAATACTAAAAGCTGATTCTGAAGCAACCATAGAAATTGGAATAGTTAACACATCACGAGCCAGAATAGCAAGTTCCGGATAACGATATTGATGATCTCTCCAATAATCAAGAACAAGAAGTTCTGTTTCTATGTCAACCCTAGGCTCATCCAAATACAATTGCAATTGACTTTTTTATGTTTTAAGACCAGATGCATTGCTCTCAATGACAAATGCCTACATTATCAAAATCATAGACTTTCAAATCATAGACTATCAATAGTATTAAACTAATACAATAAAAACTATAAAACAAAAAGTTACATACCTTCAAATCCAACACAGGTTGTATGTTCAAGATTGGCTCACAATGGGGAACAGTCGATGATTGAGTAGAAGAGGTGACAATAGATTTGCAGCATTTGCTCATATACTCATCAAATAGAGAAAAAAGTTTGTCTCGAACATGAAAATACTCAAGAGAGCCTTCACCATAAAGCTTCTTATAGCACCACTCCACAAAGTCAAGTTTATAGCGAGGATCAAACACAATTGCAATGGCCAATATCACGCTATACTCAGACCAATACTTCTCAAATTTTTCATACATTTGACAACACATTCTTCTCATAAAAGTATCCAAACTTTGCATTTCTCTATTCAAAGTCAATTGAATACTGAAAACTTGCTGAAAGTACAAGTTTGATGTGGAGTACTTGGAGCCAGAAAAGATAATAGTAGCATCATAAAATTTTTTTAAAAACATATGAATCTTTTCAACTTTGATCCATTCCTCTTGAGATGGGCAATGCTTAAAATTAGAATCCACAAGTTGCAAATGACAAAAGGCACGACGGTAGTAAACTGCACTTGCAAGCATCAATATGTTGAGTTCCATCTAGTAGGAACATCTTGCCTCAAACTTTTCTTGCTATCTAAAGATGTATGTGCAACACACTCTAAGAATTTTTGTTTTCTTGCCTGAGAACCTTTTACATACTTGACACTCTCTCTGACTTTTTCCACAGCTAAATCTATTTCTTTCAACCCTTCTTGTACAATCAAGTTTAGAATATGAGCACAACACCGAATATGAAAAAACCCACCATCACCAACCAAAGCATCAATCAAATTAAGTTGATTCTTAAGCATATCAACCATGACATCATTTGCAGAAGCATTATCCAAAGTAATTGAAAACAATTTTTTCTCAATCCCCCATTTTGTCAACAAACCATAAATCATGCCAGCCAGTGCAATGCCACTGTGTGGAGGAGGTATGTAAGAGAAATTCAGAATTCTTTTTTGTAGTACCCAATCTTGTCTATGAAATGTGCTGTGAGACTTAAATACCCATCGGTAGCAATAGATCTCCACAAATCAGAAGTCAAACTAATCCTGCCAGATATGTCATGCAAGATAACGGACAACCTATGCATCTCTTTTGCATGCAATTTCAGAATATAAGCCTTAGCCGTGTTTCTTGTAATAAATTTGACATCTGGATTTAAGTAGCTAAAGATTTGTCTAACACATTCATGCTCAACGAATTGAAAGGGCAAATCATGTCTAATTATTGCACATATTAACATCTCTCGAAATTTTTTCTCGTTAAACTTCAAAGACCGTGCAGTAATAGACCCTTGACTTTGACTTAAATTAACTGGCTCACATCACATTGTTTCAAACAAGTCTCTAAATAACGCCATAAATTTTCAGTTCCATACTTACTAGAAGCATTATACTCAATCTTACATTTGTTGCATTGTGCCTTTGTAACATTGTCTTGATTAACATACTTTCTAAAATACCCCCATACCTCTGATGTGGAAGTACGTTGCCGCTTTTCATGATTCTTATTATCTTCACTTTCTGTATCTGGGGCAGCCACATTATATGCATTCTCAATATTGACATCCATAATCGGTTGACTACATGATGCATCCTCCATTTTCCTGGCAAGAATGCAAGATTATTTGACAATTAGAAACCTAATGAACATTCAAAAATTCAAAAGTAAGTTAAAGATATAGCTAGAACAAATAAATACAAAAAAGCTTAATTAGTTTCAATCCCCACTTCTTGTTAGGCCTGGGAAGAAGAAAAAAAAATCAACTAATGAACATGTACAGGCGCCCAGTTAAGACATACCAACTTGATTTATAACCGACTTGATAATTGAATTTTCTGGGTAGAGAAGCAGAAGCCTATTCTTTAATTATTGTGAATAGGGTGCCAAGGGGACCCGAGTTTTGAAATCTAAGCACACATCTCACACTTGTGATTGACACACATACGTGGATTGACACACATCTCACACTTGTGAGAGCAGGCGCAATGTCTGAACTGAAGTCACTTTCTAATCTGTTTTCATAGAAGAAAAACAAGTATCCAATGAGAAAGAACATGTTTCAAGAAGTGAACAATCAATGACAGACAACACAAAAGGCAGCGGCAAGTGAACAATCTCTCCCAACAAATATTGCTAATAGGATTTGAAATGCAAGTGGGGTTTATATAGTTTCTTCTTAAGGATATATGTATATATGCATCAATAAGATACCCACTACAATCAAGGAACTGAATAATGGCCATTCTTGCCACATTTCAGCAAAATTTGATGCCAAAGATGTTTCCATGTTTAATTTGCTGGCAAATGTTGTTAGGACATCTATCCTGAGTGACCTTTTTTCCTTTTTCTTTTTCTTTTTTTTGCCTTTGAGCATCATGTTATAGTGAAACCACTATGAGTGCCATCCTGGTTGGCCAGATGTAAGATTTAAAAGTAACTTTCTATAATTACAATAGCACAAGCAACAAATCTGATACCAAATTTACTTAATTGTTCATATTTATTGTAGGATTTGTTGATCCATTTTCCTCCTTTCCATTCTAACTCTTTTCCTGGCTTATGCAGGGTGAACTAATTATGATCAACATAGAAAAATTTCTTGCGGTAAGCCTCCTATTATAGTTTCTTATTTCATCAAAACAACATTCATAAAGTCAAAGTGAGAAGGAAGTTGTTTGCCAAAAAGTCACCGTTTTGATCTGTGTTTAACATCAACAGGTATAAATGACTATAGTTTGAACTCGTTGATACTTGTGCAAAACCGATTAGTGCAGAAAATAATCCAGAAATTACTAAACTAAATTGATTTAGAAACATTCACAACCCAAGGGACTCAGTCACCATCAAACTAAAAGATTTTTTTTTTTTAACTTGATGTCATGTGAGGCTGAAAGCAGTTATAACTGTTGAATCTAGAAATACATTCTCACATAACTGCATGTATACAGGTCCAGTGCATAGGAGACCTAAGTTACCGGAAATAAACAGGGAAAAGTTAATGTGCACACAAAATGATATGCACACATAGGAATATCAAATGGCATATCAAATGACAAACGTACCAAATGATGCAACAAGGCATGCTTGACAAAAGGGTCCAAGGATTTATCTCCATATAAAAAGTCAAGTCATTCATGATAGTGCCATGGACTCTGACTAATGATTGCTAACAGCTCCAGTCTTTGGAAAAACCTAAGTTCAGAAGAGAGGAAGTCTAATGGCGTCTGGAATACCAATTTAGCCATTCAGTTGGTAAACGGCTGACCCATTCCAACTCCAACCATCAGATTAATGGCCATCCCAGTGATAGCTGACTTAAAACTGTTATGAAATAAAGACCATGGAAGAATCACAGCCGGGGATGACTTCAGTTGAGGGAATGATTGCTCAGACATTTTTGTTTGCATCCAGGTCAAGAAGCCTCGGAAGCAAGCCATATTGCACCCTATTCATAAATTTGAAGGATTGTAGTGACAAAGCACAATTCAATGATTCATAAAACACATGACTTGTAATAGAATTTGTAGAACCAGAACCTCACCAAAGAATAAATATATATATATATTATTTAAGCTTGTTGAGCTTGAATAAACATTTAGAGTATTTTTGATATACAACTGCTCAACATAAACTTTCACATACTTCATTTTTAAATTATAACATTCTTATTAATCCAAAGATTCACAACTAAATTTTCATCCAAATTCAATTGAATATGAACATAAATAAATCGATGATGATTCACAACTATACAATATTTAGTTGTATCGCCATCATGGCCGCTGTAATGTTTGATTAGTGATCTAAACAAACAATGATTTCATGGATTGGGAAGAGAGCATACCACAAAGGAGAGGTCACGAACGAATCAGTGAGATGGAAGTCTCCCTAACTTCGTCGGCAGCGATTTCCGGCACGAGAATAAGAAAGAGGGATGGAAGTCTCCAACTCCGTCGGCAATGATTTCCGGCAACAGGGTTCCCCTTAATTTGGGTGCGGAATCGCCTCCAAAACCCTAGCCCTGGACCGAAAAAGAAATTCAGAAGATAAAATTAACAAAAAATTAGGAGAAACGGGCAAAGAGTAAAAGAAATGGAAGGAAGAGATTTTACGTTCGGCAGCGAGTCCACGGAGTGAAGCTCGGTGGGGAGGAGGGGAGGAAAAGGAGATCTGGGATCAAATCGGCGCGCGGGGAGGGGGGCGGGAGCTAGGGCAGTGATAAGGTCCTAAGGATCAGATCGAACATGCGGTGTGCTTGATAACAAACGATGCTAAAAGGAAAATAAAATAAAAGGATCAGATCGAATACGACACCAAGAGAGAAAATATAGAGAGAGAACGGCGATTACCATGGTTGCAGGGCGAGGGTCTCCTCTATCTCCTCTCTCAACGCACTTGTCCTCTGTCTCCTCTCTTCGCCCCGGACGAACGCAAGTAGCCAAAAACTCCATCGCGGTGAAGGCGGCGGCCATTTTATTAGGGTTTCGATTTGATTAGAACTTTGGGAAGAGCACGTGTGGTGCACGTGAGATGATGACAACGCGTTGGTCTTTATTTCATAACAGTTTTAAGTCAGCTATCGCTGGGATGGCCATTAATCTGATGGTTGGAGTTGGAATGGGTCAGCCATTTACCAACTGAATGGCTAAATTGGTATTTCAGACGCCATTAGACTTTCCTCTCTTCTGAACTTAGGTTTTTCCAAAGACTGGAGCTATTAGCAATCATTAGTCAGAGTCCATGGCTCACTTCAATTGCTCTGGTCCTTGAATTGGACCCAATCGGATCCAAGCTGTACCGATTCAAGACAGCTGGCTCATCTAGTTATATTTATTTATAAATCATCTACTAATTATATTGGGAAATGAAGTTAGGGTTCACTTGGTGGAAAAAGGCGGGTCAACTCGGGTCAGACGGGTTCATGTCAACCCGATTAAATACATGGGTCAATTTGGGTCAATTTGGGTCAAGCGGTTGAACCTGAACACAACCCATTTAAATTTCGTGTTTGGCGGGTCGTGTCATACACGGGTTTGTATCAAAAAATAATCAATCCAAACCCATTAATTCGTGTCGTGTTCGTATCGAGTTATCATGTCGTGTCAAAAATTGCCACCCCTACTTCCATCCATATTAAACTGAGATGCCAAGTCATGATCCAACTACAATCCTATCAAGAAAAGGTATGGTGTGATATCCTTCCTATAGGAGTTAGCAGTGTCATCTTAGGTCGACCTTGGTTATATGACCATGATGCTATCCTGTATGGTTGATCCAACTCCTGCTCCTTTAACCACCATGGGAAGAAGCTTGTGATAAACCCAACTCAACCTAAGGATCACATTAAGAGGAAATCTAGTAACCTAAAAGAAAAAAAAAACTGGGATTAAATATGATCAACGCTAAAGAACTAGAGCGTGAGATCACTGAGGTTCATCATTTTGGATCTTAACTACTAGAAAATTTATGATCAAACCCAAAAATAACACCCTTAGGAGGTAGTACAACTTTTGAAAGTGTTCCAATATATGTTTCCTAAAGAACTTCATGATCAATTACCACCATTAAGGGACATACAACATACTATAGATCTAGTCCCAGAAGCCACTTTGTCTAATCTTTCACATTATAGGATGAATCCCACTGAGCACTTAGAATTACAAAAATAGGTTGGAGAACTCCTCAAGAAGGGATTTATTAGGGAAAGTCTAAGTCCATGTGCAGTACCTGCCCTTTTAACCCTCAAAAAAGATGGTACTTAGAGAATGTGCATTGATAGTCGAGCCATTAACAAAATAACAATTAAGTATCATTTTCCCATTCCCTATTTTGATGAATGCTAGATATGATGGCCGGAGCAATTATTTTCTCTAAGATTGACCTTAAGAGTGGCTATCACCAAATTAGATCAGACCTAGGGATGAGTGAAAATAGCTTTTAAGACTAAGGATGATCTTTATGAGTGGATAGTGATGCCTTTTGGATTGTCCAATGCTTTTAATACTTTTATGAGGATCATAACCCAAGTTCTAAGAATGTTTATTGAAAGATTTATTGTAGTTTATTTTGATGATATTTTGATCTACAGTAGGATTAAAGAAGAGCACCTAAGCCATGTCTGACAAGTCTGTCAAGCCCTTAGGAAAGATAACCTCTATGCCAATTTGAATAAATGTGAATTCTTGACCCATAGAGTCACGATCCTAGGATTTGTAGTAACCCCCGAAGGAGTATCAACTAATCCAAAAAAGATTAAGTCCATAGTTTAGTGGCAAGTACCTACTAGTATACACAATGTGCATAGCTTCCATGGCCTTGCTACCTTCTATAGACGATTTATTTATGGATTTAGCTCTATAGTTGCACCCATCACTAATTGCATTAGGAAGAAAACCTTAGAATGAACTAAAGCTGCAGATAAAGTCTTCCTAGACATTAAGAAAAAGATGATCCAAGCACCCATTTTGAGGTTACCCAATTTTTCAAAGGTCTTTGAGGTTGTTTGTAATGCTTCTGGAGTGAGTATAGGAGTCCTAAGTCAAGAAATCATCTCATAGCCTTCTTTAGTGAGAAATTGAATGAGGCTAAGCTTAGATACTTGACTTATAATAAGAAATTTTATGCGGTAGTTCAAGCACTAAGATATTAGAGACATTATTTACTACCGCAGAAATTTATTTTATACTCTGATCATGAGGCACTCCGATTCCTAATTCCTAGAAGAAACTGAACCCTAGGTATGGTAAGTGGGTAGAATACATTTAAGCTTACACTTTTATGTTGAAACATCATTCTGGTACTAAAAATATGGTCGCTGATGCCCTTAGCTGTTGATCCATGGTCTTGAATTCTATTAGGACTAAAGTCATAGGATTTGACAAATTGAAAGAAGGATATGAGACATGTCCCAACTTTAGTGAAATCTATCAATCTGTAAAACAAGGACCATCTAGTTTACATAGTGGAGTATACCCATCAGGATGGCTACCTCTTTAAGGATAACAAGTTGTGTATTCCCAGGACTTCTCTTAGAGAATTCTAGTTTGGGAAACCCATGCAGAAGGTCTAACTAGTCATTTCGATAGGAACAAGGCCATTCTAGCAATTAAGGACCAATTCTATTGGCCAAGTATTAAAAGGAATGTCGTTCAAATTGTAGCTAGATATCGAACTTGTGCTATTGCCAAATAGCAAAAGCAAAACACTGGCCCTTATACCCCGTTACCTTTGCTCGATTATCCTTGGCAAGACCTTAGTATGGATTTTGTGTTAGGATTGCTTAAGACCTAGAGGAGACATGATTCAATCTATATTATGGTCAATAGATTCTTTAAGATGGCTCATTTCATACCCTGTTCCCAAGCTTTGATGCTCTAAGGTGGCCAAACTTTTCTTAAATAAAGTGGTTAAGTTACATGGCCTACCAAAAACTATGTATTTGATAGGGATGTCTGATTCATGAGTTACTTTTGAGAAATCCTCTGGCACATCTTAGAGACTAAGCTCAAATTGTTTACCTCCTACCACCCTCAAACCGATGGCCAGACTGAAGTAGTGAACCAAATCCTTGAAAACTTGTTGAGATGTCTTGTAGGTGAAAAACTGCAAATTGGAACCTTTTGTTATCTAGAGCTGAATTTGCCTATAATAGTTTAGTTAATAGGACCACATGCAAGATTTCATTTGAGATTGTCCATGGTTATAAGCCTAATAGACCCATAGACCTAATCCCTTTGCCCATACATGCACGAGTCTCTGAGTCAGCTGAATCATTTGCACAATATGTTAGATATCTGCATAAGAAAATTATTAAGATTAATTTGAGCAATAATACTTATAAAACATGACTAATTCCCAAAAGATAGTTAAAGAATTTGTTGAGGAAGATTATGTGATGATTAGGCTTAGACCTGAGCGATTTACTCTGGGGACCGTAAAAAAGTTACATGCCCATGGAGCTAGAATCTTCAAAGTGATAAAGAAAGTTGAACCTAATGCCTATGTGCTTGAGTTACCACCCGAATTTGACATTAGCTTAACCTTCAACATCTCAGACCTAGTTGAGTATAGAAAGCTAGCGATGATACATAGTGAGCCGTTTGGACCCGACCCTATTCTTGAGAGTGAACCCATACCTGAGTGTCCACCAATAAATTTACCTGGGAGTAGAAAGGATTGAGCGTATCCTGGATAACCAAGCTATTACTACCCAGGATAAAGGCTACCGACGTTATTTAGTTCGTTGGCAAGGTCGATCAGAATATGAGGATTCATGGACCACTAGAGAGGATCTGCAATGCCTCGACTCAGACCTATTGGAGTGGTACCAGAGCCGGATTGACCCTTACTTGACATGGTCGAGTTCCTCCCATCTTGAAAGAATTGGTGCGGGCATCAGGATCAGACATAGGTTACTGAGTTCATTATGGATTTATGATTGATGTGGTTAGACTTTTGATTCCTATCAATCCATTTGAGTTCAGAGTCATTATGGATTTCTTACTTTATGTTGGTTTGACTTTAAGTCATGTAATCAAGTTTTGTTAGTATGAGTCCAGTGATTTTTATTTGAGTTAAGTCAAGATTTATTGAGTCAAAGTGTAGGAAGTTAAAGACCTAAGATCATGAAGGACCACATTCAGTGCGCCGCCTCAATAGCCACATGGAATCCCAGTCAAAGTAGGCACCATCTACTCAATTAGGGTATT
>UESW01004838.1:383113-407513 GCA_900491605.1 Calamus simplicifolius
ACCAAACACCTTCTCGTCAGATTTTTCATCAAAAACAGAATCAACGAAGTGCATGGTGACCAGCATCTAGCGTAACTATGCTACCACATAGTTCCCAGTCCTTAAGAAACGACTACACCACCGCCTCCAATGCTACTGGACCCAAGGGAGCCAAAAAAGAGAGGGAAGCCAACAGAACATTTGTTGACATTTCCACTGGGAGACGACCCTACAAAGACGAGCCAAGTCGGTGCGCTCTGCCCGTGGAAGAAAGAGATTGGCTACTTGTGTTCTTGCAGACTAATTCGGACGTCTTTGCATGGTCCACATCGGACATTCTCAGGATTCCTTCAAAGAAAATCACCCATAAACTCAATATTGATCAAAAGTATCGGCCAGTCCGACAGAAGAAAAGAAGCTTCGTCCTCAAGAGGCAAAAGGCCATAAACGAAGAAGTCAACAAGCTACTCGCTGCTGGTCACATTCAAGAACCTCGTATCCGAATTGGCTGGCCAACGTAGTAATGGTCCATAAAGCAAATGGGAGCTAAAGGATCGTATCAACTACACCAACCTGAATAAGACATGCCCGAAGGACAGTTTCTTATTGCCCAGGATTGAACAGTTAGTCGACGCCATGTTCGACCATGAGCTCCTCAATTTTATGGATGCCTTCTCAGGTTATCACCAGATACAAATGGACTCGAAGAATGAAGAGAACATCTCAAGACTGAGAAAGGTATTTATTGTTATAAGATAATGCCCTTCAGCTTGAAGAATGTGGGAGCCACTTACCAAAGACTAATGAATAAGATATTTGAAGATTAGATTGAATGAAATATGAAGGTATACGTCGATGACATGCTAGTCAAAAGCATCCACATAGCTGGTCATGTTACCAACTTGAAAGAAACCTTCAACATCTCCGTCGATATCAAATGAAGTTGAGAAAGGTATGCCATATATCTATGCTTTCTTCATTTTTATGTATGGTTTTAGGCGCTAATTAAGGTTTTTGAATATTAAAAAAAAAAAAAGAGGGGCCAGTTGGACGGCACCATTTTAGGTTTTTTTTCTAAGAAAAGTTGCCACATGCCTTTTCTTCTTGTACTATGTAGATTGAAACATTTGATACTTTAAAATTTTTTAGGTCAATTAGTGCAAAGTAGATAGAGACTGATTTGAAATAAGGCTACCTAGGTAAAGTGTAACTGACTAATTAAAAGTGAGAGGTTTCACTACTGATTAATTTTCATATTTCTTCAAATTATAGATACCCCAACTTCGAAATGGCTACTACCACATTATCATCACGTTTTTTGTTCAATTTAAATCATACAAGCGTCAGGCACCTGGTTTCAAGAAGTGGTTTAAGAAATATGTTTGATAAATTTTATCTCCTCCGTGATGGAGAAAGACCCAATAGATGATGGTAATCATACTTTCAATCGATCATCCAGGTAGGACCTCCAGTTGGCCACCTGGATAGAATCCCCAGTCGGTCTCTCGATCAGACTCCTTGGGGATCCATGTGCATAACCCCTATCGCTCATGACGGTTTGAAGGATCCTCTCATGATCTTGAATTTCAACAAAAATATTTCTTCTACTATGGACACGGGGAGTGAATCCTGCCAATGATTACAGACGTGGGGGTGAATCCTACCAACTGTTATGGCGCGTGAGGAGCAAATCTCGCTGATTTAGTTATTATATGATCTTCAACAGCTCCTATAAATGGATAAGAGGGATTTTTTTACTAAGTATGATGAACTCATATATGCTCACACAGGGAGAGACTCCTTTTGAACACACCAGCTTTTTTTGAAGCTTACGATTATTGTTCAGATTACTAATTTGAGTATCGAAGTATCCCTACTAAAATTTTTAGCTCAGAAACATTTTGCAAGTTGTTGATCGAAGAAGCTCGTCGAAAGATTCTTGATTCATCAAAGAAGATAATCGAAGAATCATCGATGGTCGAGAAGGTATCTTAGCGATAACATTCCGTTAATTCAACTATTCTTTGCTAATGTACGGTCTTTCTCCTTATTTATTTCTTTATAATAGGAATATCATGAAGGAGCTGCAAAGAATTTTTTTTTACTTTTCTTAAAAATAATCTATATTTATTCTAACAATTAATTTAAATTTTATTAAATAAAAAATGCTGCACTGCATATAATAATCCCCTAGAATTCTCAACTGCTCGTGAGAGTTATCACGAGGTCAGATGATAGACTCCAGATATTGAATTCCAAATATCTTAATTGCTCGTGAGAGTTATCACGTGATCAGATGATATGATAGACTTTAGATATTTAAATTTCATGTATATCTAATTACAGAGTCCCTTGATTTGGGGACTCTGCAATGCCTATAAAAGATGGTGTAGAACCCTCCTTCCCACCATACGTGGGCCCCCTTCTCATCATCTCCTCGTGCGGACTTCTTCCCCAGCGTGCTTGTCTCTGGTAAGTCCCCTAACCATGCATGAGAGAGAAGGATTGAGAGAGAGAGAAAGTTAAAAAAAAAAAAAATCGAAGAGGAGGGAGGAGCCGGGTTACAGAACCCAGCTCTCCCCTTCTCTTCTCCGTGAGATTGGTTCAGGCCCGGCGGCGTGCCCGCCGCCTCGCCGGGCCTGAGCCCCGGCCGACGACCCCACCGGCACCGGGGGCGGCGTCCGGTGGGGTGCCGGAGAACAGAGAGAGAGAGATGGGCGGAGGAGGGAGAAAGAACCTGTGACGAAACCGACCGGCGGTCCGACTCTTGGTTCGGGCCCGGCGGCGTGCTCGCCGCCTCGCCGGGCCTGGGCCTTGGTCGGAGACCTCCACCGGCGCCGGGCGTGCGTCCGGTGGAGGTCCGGCCGGCCATGGTGGCCGGCCGTGCCGCCGGCGTCATCCGTAATCCGCGGGTGATTAAGAGAAAAGGATGAAATTAAAGGGAAAGGAGGAGAGGGGAGGCCGGCCACGGCGGTGGCCGGCTCTGGCCCGGCCACCGGAGGCCGGACCGCCCGGATTGGGCCGGCAAAGCCGCCGGCGTGATTTCGAGCCGCCGCGAGGAATAGAGAGAAGAATTGATACAAATTGAGGAGAGAGAGGGAGTGGGAGAGGCTGGCCGCGGCGGCGGCCGGCCACGGTCCGGCCAACGGCGGCCGGACCGCCTTCAATTTGGCCGGCGGCGGCCCTGGCCGCCGGCGCAAAGCTCGGCTCCTCTGTTTCGTTTGAAACAGAGGAGCTGGGTTAAAAATTAACGGGCTGATTGGGCCGTTGATTGGGCCTTGTTGGGCCGTTCTGAGCCCAGTTTGAGCAGCGTTTTGGGCCTTGTATCGGGCCGAGAATGAAAAATAAATATGGCCCGAATCAGGATTTATTCTAGTTTCTGGGAATAATTTTATTTCCCTATTTGGGTGTATACATTGAGAGATATTCAAGCCCAAAGTTGGGCCCGTGAAGTGATTTGGGTAGGATTTAGAATTATTTTATAATTCAGATTTTAGGAATTTAATAATGAAAATGATTATGTAGGTGCCCAGGAGTCCAATTAGCTGGGTTATCAAGTGAAATTCGTGTACTGATGGTAAGTAAGTCAAGTATTATAATTTTATTAATTATTTAATTTGTGAATTGTGAAATTACAGTTAAATAATTATGCTAATTTGGCAAAATCATGTTATTGCTATGATAATATGTAATCATGATAATGACAGTAAAACTTTATGTGTCACCATGGTTCTCATATGACAGATGACAGATGACAGATGACAGACACTGGTACCAGGACCCTTCCTCTTAGGGGATGTTTAAGAGGGCTACACATTATCACATGACAGATTCACACATGACAGATTATCACATGACAGATGACAGATGACAGATACTGGTACCAGGACCCTTCCTCTTAGGGGATGTTTAAGAGGGCTACACATGATGTGTATTGTAGGGCCGTGGGACACATAAAGAAAAATAATGACAGTATAAACAATGTAATTGTTATTGAATTAAGCTAATTGATCTGATGACATGAACCTATTGATAGCCTGATAAATGAAATTTTGAAATTATATTAGGCTTACTTATTGAGTGTGAGCTCATAAAATTCTCATAATGTTTTTCAGAGCCTCAGGAATGAAGATGGATAATTGAGATAGAAGGAGTTTCTATTAAGAAGACTTAGTTTTATCATTTTGATTTAGTTCAGATTTATTTGTAGGGCAGATAGCCCAAGACTGATAATTCTGGTTTGTAACAAATCATGGATATGGAATTTGCTTTATATTGATTTATGTGATAAGTTTAAGACGCCTTGCATGCCCGGCATGCGGCGGATTGTTATCCTAGCTCAAATTTTAGATCTGGGGCGTGACATATAACATCTCCCTTCACTATGCAAAATTGCAAATCATCAGAGGTCTTATGTAAAACTCTCAGCAATTAATAAAACAGTGGACCTCGTCAGTTCCCACTGCAACACGCAAAAGGGCATAAATTAGTGGACCTCGTGAGTTCCCACTGCAACACGCAAAAGGGAATAAAATTATCAATATTAAATCAACAACATTTAGAATGAAAAATTTTATTTGGCCCCCGCTTTCTCCTCGGTAGCCTCCCACCCGCACTTTAAAAAAAGATATATTTATCCTTAAATATTTAGACCAAAATACCCCCAAAGTCAAAATAGCCCCCTGCCTGCCCCTTCTCCCTCCTTCCTCACTCTGGATCAAAACACCTTCGGATCCGATCATTTGAAGCTTGGTTGAAGAAATTTCAACCTATAATCGAGCAATGGACAAGTAACTAGTAATCTGGGAAGGTTCTACTGTCGCAAAGGTTAGTTTATATCCCCTTCTTCGATTTTTTTCTTGGTTCGTGAGTTGTTCGGCCCTATATGGCCGAACAGGTCAAGTCTGTTCGGCCACACAAGGCCGAATTGAGTCAACATGTTCGGTCATGGTTGACCGAACGGAAGGATTCTGTTCGGTCACACAGGGCCAAACAGAAGAATTTCTCTGTTCAGCCCAGCGTTCGGCCTGCTAGGCCGAACAGAATTAGTTCTGTTCGGCCTTCTTGGTCGAACAAAGAGTGTCTGTTCGGCCAATCAGGGCCGACAGACACTATGGAGCGAGGGGGTTGAGGGGTGAAAGGAGGAAGCTAGGCCGAACAGAATTAGTTCTGTTCGGCCTTCTTGGTCGAACAAAGAGTGTCTGTTCGGCCAATCAGGGCCGACAGACACTATGGAGCGAGGGGGTTGAGGGGTGAAAGGAGGAAGGGATATTTTAGATATTTTTAAATTTAAGATGGCTACTAAGTAATTGGAGGGCTATTGAGTAAAAAAAAAAAAAAAAATGAAATGGCTCTTGAGCAAAAGATGTGGGCCAAATAGAATTTCCCATTTAGAATATGGACATCAGATGGCTTGGCACGGTCTTCGGATCGCTTGGCCAGCTGCGAACCGTAGGATTCCCGTTTGCTGCATTTTTGGCTTTTACGAAGCTAACACTGTCGCATCAATTTTTAATATCATTCACTCGCTCGAAGTCCTCTTGGATGCTGATAATATTATTCCATCCCGTTGTTTACGTCGCGACAAAGACTTTTTCGGCTTTTTCTAAGCCAATCCCGTGGCATGCGTTTTGTTGAAAATTTTTTGGTTCTTGCAAAAGAATTTTTCTATAAATTACTAAAGAATTACTATTAAAATTTAAATATATAAATAAAATAAAAAATATAATATATGAATCAAGTCAGATCGATGCATGTTAGATACTGCTTTAAGGATCAGATTTTTGTTCCTTTGTGCAGGTTATTGACGATCTGTCCCTAAGATACAATGATCCCGCTCGACTCGACCCTTCTACCACAAGCACGATCGCATGGAGGTGCAACCGAATGATTGCCTTTATATGCTCAAGAAAAAATTAATAAAAAATTAAATATAAAATGAAATAATTCATAGAGCTACTCAAAATAATTTTATTATTGATTCATTCTTCAAACTGAATTTCTAATTCTATTTATAGGCTTAGCCTATAAAAGCTCCAACGGCTCGGCCCATAATGGCCTTAAAGACCTAATAGCCATTAACCCCAAATCATGTTAAAAACAGCTTAAAAATTAAATTATTTAAGCCATTTCCAACGTTTACTAACACAAACGCTAGCTGGTAGCGAGCGTTTTGCTCACGTCAACGCTCGCTGCTAGCGAGCGTTGAGCCCAGGTCCCACTCGAGCATTTAATGCTCGCATGGGGCTCCTTTTTTATTTTATTTTTATACAAACTTTTTTCAACAATCTCCCACAAAAGCAAAATTTAAAACAAAAAAAAAAAAATTTAGGGCATCTTATACTGCACAATGGGTAAGGTATCCTGTGGACTTGAACATCACTTAGTGTTGATTATATACACTTGAAGGAACCATAGTGGATTAGACCTTGAACTAGGTCCTTGACTCAGGCTTCTACTAATCACATATGGATCAATTGGGTTTACACGGTCAGCGCATATTAAAGGCCTTGCGCTTAGTACCTTGATTTTTCATGAGAATTCTTTAAGGTTAGCCCAAACCTTTAGTCACGGCCTAATATGACGATTCTCATATAGGTGAATCCTCCAAGGGTATTTATGACAATATCCTGTAGATAACCAACCTTACACAAATTTACTTTGTCACTTTACAAAAGCACTCATCATAGGGATGGGATGAAAATTTTTTAAAAATTTATGCTCTAACATGATACTCAATCAGCTTCATTTCTACCACATTGAACCTCATTTATGGGATCTCCAATCACAGAGGTTGGGTATCCACTACTGGTGACCAAATAATGGGCTCAAGCCCTATCCCTCTCGATGAATCTAGGACTTCACTCCTAGATAATTCCTTGATTAATTGATCTGCTAAATTTTTCTTGAACTTGACAAATTCCAAGGAGATAACATTATTTTTTGGCTAGACCTTAAATAAGAGAATTAAATAAAGATATATTTTGAACATGCATGCTTTCTCAAATGGACCACCTGTCTTAATCAAACAAAAGAACTTAAAGAAAATGTTTGCTAAACATGGGCAGAAGTTGAACCGCTAACATGCAACATTAGGTGGTAAAGCAAAAGATTGAATTGCATGACCAAATTAGCAAAGCGATAACACCATACTAAGCAGTCCAGAATGTCGCTTTTGGGGTGCAAAAGTCTCAGCTGAAACAGATTCAACAGGTGTTTATTATCCAACTAATCTTATTAAAACAACACTGATTTTGTAATTGATTTGCAACTTTGATGTCTAATTTAGTTCTCATGAGATCTGCATGGAAATGCCAGGTGAAATTTTAATGCCATAACCATGGTATGCCATACCGATAGGTACTATCCCACACCAAGTATGTTATACCATATATGTATCAGATCAAGACTCAATAATGGTGCATACAGACTGAATTGAACTATGTACCGAGATAGCGAACCTTGGTTATAACTTTTGAAAGTTCAACTCCACAAACATTCAATGTCTCTGAACAATGGTATTATGGTTTCTAGTTAGATATAAGAAGCAAGTGTGTTTAAGCATATTTGAATTTTGCTATCACTGCAACTTAAGTAAATTACCATATTACATAAGATTTGTGCAATTGTTGCTGTCATAAGACATTCATGGTAGAACAAAGCACTAAATAACAGAAACAAGAATAGCAATTTTAAATTCTCTGAATCATTAGTAGTGACCAGAGTCCAACTATAACCTCCAAAAGAAAGGAATGAAACTCATCAACAATAAGAAGATAACTGATGAGTCATTACATACCTGAACAGTAATGTCTTGCCCTAGCTACATGGGTTTGGTAACACTCCATATTGATCTTGTTCAGACTATACAATTAACCAAAGAACTAAACTGCACCTGGTTTTTCTTTGACCTAAGCTAAACCTTGTGTGCATGGACGTAGTGTCACAGGTCAAAGAAATCCACATTCACACATAAAATATGAATCGCAACTGCATCATGTGGTTTTTATAATTTAAATATAAGAAAAATATCAAACTGCTATCACGAAAGAAGGGGAAAATTCAGGAACTAGAAATTAAGTCAGATAAAGAAAAGCATATCAAGTTTGGTTTGCTTATACCAGTTTCGGAGCAAATGATAGCGACTCCTCACCAATGATCGCAATGAAGGGAACCCAAGACCGATTCGGATGGGCAACCAGGAAAAAGAAAGGTGAGAAAATGTGCAAAAATGGAGAGATTTTTCTCCTCCGCCACCATCCCCTATCGTCCATCGAACTGGAACAGCGGCCGCGAAACAGGAGTTCTGTGGAGGGCCTGGATCACTCTTGACTTCATCCCTTCTTCTTTCCCAATCCACCGCGCCCCTTCTTCCCTACTAGATAACAACAACCAGAGCTCCCAAAAGATTGGTCAATAATGTATTTAGGCTTAACAACTATATTTTAGTCATATAGCTTAAAAGAAAACAAAAATCTTCTGCAAAAATTGATCGTAGCAAAAGACTTAAAATCTAGCAATTTATAAAAAAGAAAAATCTGATCCTTAGCTGTTGGAAAATACTTTTGTTCTTGCAAAAATCCTTCCTAGAAATTGCTAGAGAATTAATATCAAAATTTAAATACATAAATAAAGTGAAAAACAAAACAAGATATGAATCAAGCCAGACCGAGGCGCATTAGACACTGTCCTAAGGATCAGATTTCATCCCTTTATGCAGGTTATTGGCGATCTATCCCCAAGTTACAATGATCCAGCTCGACCTAATCCTCTTACCACGAGCACAATCGTGTGAAGGCGTAACCCAATGATTATCTTCAGATGCTAAAGAAAAAATCAATGAAAAATTAGAAATAAAATGAAATAATTCATAGAGCTACTCGAAAATTTTATTATTGATTCATTCCTCAATCTGAATTTCTGAGCCTATTTATAGGCTTAACCTATAAAAGCTCCAACGGCTCAGCCCATAATGGCCTTAAATATTAGCTCCAAATCACGTTAAAAATGGCTTAAAAATTAAATTATTTAAATCATTTCTGAAAAAGTTAGCGAGCAAATGCTCGCATTCACGAACGCAAAATGTTCACTGCGAGCATTTTGCTCACATCAACTCTCGCTAACAGCAAAGCCCAGGTTCCATGCGAGCATTTAATGCTCTCATGAGGCCCCTTTTTTATCTTTTTTTTATACAACCTTTTTTTCAACACGTTGTTAATATCACCCACTTGCTGGGATTCTTGGATGCTTATAAGATAAGCTTATAATATTATTCCACTTGCTTCATCTAAAATTATATAATAATAGTAGCACGTTAGGTGTAAGTGGTCGAGAGAATAGTTTGAAATCGTTTTCACATCTTAACTTAAATATGTATTATTTAAGTATATAGCTAATATATATTTTTTTAAAAAATAAATAAAAATAAAAATAAATAATATTTAATTTTATCTAAATATTTTGCAACTTTATAAAGTTTGCGTAGCTCTCATAAATTTTAAAATAATAAATAAAAATATAAACCGTAAGAGAAGATCATGCTAATTCGTTTTCATCTATTTTATATCTGCACAATAATATTTCTGATGTGGTATTTGATAATTAAAGCATTTATTTTATATTGGTTCTCATTTTATTAATATTTAATTTATATTTGATGTGGCTGATCACTTTCTCGGTGGTGGGATAATAGTCTGCACGGTTCTCGGAGCCAAGTAATAATTTAGCATTTAGTCCTGGCCTCGGCTCGGCTTCGGCCTCGGACTTCGCCTCGGTCTCGGCCTCAGACTTTGCCTTGGCTTTGGCCTCGGACTTCTCCTCGGCTTTGGTCATGGACTTCGTTTCAGCTTCAACATTGGCCTTGAGCCCCGCCTCGGCCTCGGCATGTCTTCGGCCTCAGCCTCGAGTCTCGCCTCGGCCTCGAGCCCCGCCTCGGCCTCGGCATGTCTTCAGCCTCGACCTCGGCCTTGAGTCTCGCCATACTCTCGGCCCATAGTTTCGGTTGTAGAACCAATTTCGAATATTGGGTCCAGTGATCAAAATGCCTAAGACTGCCACGTAACCCACCAACCCACTTTTTGCCAAAATCACATGCGGTTACCGATATACTATGGGCAGTTGCCGATATTTACGGCGCGCGTTTAGCGGCTATGCGCCCACCTACCATTTACGGAACCAATCTTGACGGAAGATGTGATCTAGCGGTTATTCACGAAGGGTAAGAGGGACCTCCGAACAGGTATATAAAAACCCTGACTCACTAAGAGGGGGGACTCAACTTCTACTATCTCATATCTACTACTGTTCACCAAGCTACTAACTTGAGCGTCGGAGGGTCCCCGTCGGAACCACCAGCCCGAGATATTTCTTGCAGGTTTTTGGCTAAAGTTGGTAGTCTTGTCATCTTCCGGAAGACCTATAAAGCTTCTCTCTTGCCTGGTGCTCTTGAGAAGTGATCTGGCAGCAACAGATTGGCGCGCCAGGTAGGGGGCGGTGGTGAACTTTCAATCTTTGTAAGGAAAAAATGGTGACTACACATGCGCAAGATGCTTCTACCAGTCAGGCTGGGGGGCATCCCCCACGAGCTGAGCCATTCGGGACTGACCTCCTGTTCTGCCCCCCATACAACCACAGTTTATCCAGGCTGATCAGCTCGATACTCTAACTCAGTAAGTTCAAGACCTGATGGCGGTGGTTTGGGGGCTACAGGAACAGTTCTCCACCACCACACCATTGCCGCCTCAACTCTCTCCGCTCCATGCGGAGGGTCATGGGCCTAGCCAGTCTCATTGTGACAGGACCTCTCCAGAGGTCTTCCACCGTGCATCCCCAAAATCTCGTCGCCGGGAAACCTCCAAGCGGCAACGGTCTCCTTCCCATCACTTTGACCGCTTTTCTAAGTGGCGTAGTGGGAAGGAACCTAAGCAGGTGCATTCCCTACACCGGCAACCTTCTCCCGATTCGTCTTCTGAATCTTCAAAGGAAGATTCCAACAGAAAGATCGCTCGCCGGGCTGAGCGACGGTTGGATGAATACCATCAGCGACTAGAGGAGCTTAGCCGCAGAATACAACCCTTATGGGACGGATTACGACCATCGCCCCCCGCTGTCTCGCCGTATTATGGAGGAGCCGGTCCCACCCCGGTTCCGTCTACCCCAACTGGACCCATATGATAGCACTGCAGACCCTCTGAATCACCTGGAAAGCTACAAGGTCCCCATGCAAGTCCATGGGGCAACAGATTCTCTTCTTTGCATCGCCTTCCCAGCTACACTTCGGAAGGCTGCACGTGCGTGGTATTCCCGTCTGCCACCACATAGTATCAACTCCTTCAGGCAGGTTGAGCGATCTTTCTTGGCCCACTTTGATGCATGCCAGAAGATTTTTTGGGTGGTTGATAGCTTGTTTACCGTCCAACAGAGGAGCGGTGAAACCTTGAAGGACTTCGTGGCTCGGTTCAAGGAGGTTGCACTCAAGGTTTACAATCTTGAGGACTCCGTGGCCACTCTGGCCCTGAAACGAGGACTCCGTCCTTCCAGGTTTACCTATTCCTTAGACAAAAAGCATCCCAGTTCTTACACCGAATTGCTAAGCCGGATGCAAAAGTATATCCGCACCGACGAAGCGGACTTCTCCAGGAGGAAGGTTGACAAGGGGTCCGCCAAGAAGTCAGCACCTCCAAAGCCTGCTAGGGTGTGGCCCAGAAAGTCTGAGCCGCCTCGTCGTCCAGATAACTGGCCCTGGGCTTTGGTTCCCAAAGAACATTTCATTCCACTTCTTGCCCCAATATCCCACATTCTGTTTGAGATTGAGGATGAGCCCTACCTCCGGCGTCCGCCTTCCTTACAAAGAACTATACTACCGATACCACAGGGACTATGGTCATGACACAGAAGATTGTCGCCTACTAAAGAAGGCTATCGAAGAACTCGTTCAGTAGGGCCACCTAGGCAAGTTCGTCCAAAGAGGGAACCCCACTGCCCCAGGCTCGTCGGCACCTTTTGCACCCCAGATCGGCATGGACAATGCCCCGACGGAGAAGACGGTGGCCATGATCTCCTGGGGGCAGGTAACACCTCTAAAAGGCAGCATGAGGAGGGGGTAGATTTTGTAATTTCTTTCTCTAAAAGGGACCTAGAAGGGGTAGTTAATAAACATGATGATAGCGTCATCGTGTCTATGACGATCGCGAAGCATCTTGTAAAATGAATTTTAGTTGACAGTGAAAGCTCTGTTGATGTTTTGAGTTACGATGCATTTGTTCAGATGAACTTGTCTCATAGTTCCCTTCGGCCCATCACCACGCCTTTGATGGGTTTTACTGGAGATTCTGTAAGGGTCGAGGGGAAGATCACTCTCCCTATCACAGCCGGGACATCACCGTGTCAGAGCACGGTTCTCATGAATTTTCTAGTAGTCCAGATCCCACTGGCCTACAATGCCATCCTCGGGAGACCCGGTCTGAACCTTCTGGATGCTGTTATCTCTACCAAAAGACTACTTGTAAGGTTCCCTACCAACGAGGGAGTTGGGGAGATGTGGAGGGAGAAAAGCCCACTACTGCTCTGCTACCATTTGGCACCCAGCCCATAGGGGGCAGTGCCAGCAATAGCACCCGAGCCGCTCGATCCCAAGACTTGGAGAGGAGAGGGGAGCCGGTCGAGCACCTACTGACTTTCCCATTGGGGGAGGACCCGATGAGGACCATCCAGATTGGAGCCCTACTTCTGAAAGAGGCACATGATCAGATTCTTTCTTTCCTATGAGCCAACTCCGACATCTTTGCATGGTCATCATCCGACATGCCGGGTATCCCCGAAAAGGTAATTACCCATCAACTCAATATCAAACCAGGGTGTCGGCCCGTTCGGCAGAAGAAGAGGAGCTTCACCCCTGACTGGCAGAAGGCCATTGACAAGGAGGTCCGCAAGCTGGTCGCTGCAGGCCACATCCGAGAAGTCCGTTACCCCGACTGGTTGGCTAACATTGTGATGGTCTGTAAGACTAATGGGAGCTGGAAGATGTGCATGGATTTCATTGACCTCAACAAAGCATGCCCCAAGGATAGCTTTCCGCTGCCTCGGATTGACCAGCTGGTGGATGCCACGTCCGATCATAAGGCCCTCAGCTTCATGGATGCCTTCTCGGGATACAACCAGATTAAGATGGATCCGACGAACGAGGAAGCTACCTCGTTTGTGACCGAGAAAGGAATATACTGCTATAAGGTGATTCCGTTCGGATTGAAGAACGCGGGAGCCACTTACTAGAGGTTGATGAATAAGGTCTCTAAAGACCAGATTGGGTGCAACATAGAGGTGTACATGGATGACATGCTAACCAAAAGCATCCATACTACTGACCATGTTGCCAACCTAGCGAAGACCTTCGGCAACCTCCGCCGGTACCATATGAGGCTGAACCCCCGCAAGTGCGCCTTCGGAGTGATAGTGGGCAAATTCCTAGGCTTCATGGTGATGCAGCGTGAGATCGAAGCGAACCCTAATAAGATCCAAGCCATCTTAGACATGAGGTTCCTGGTTAACAAGAAGGAGGTGCAGCGTTTGACTGAAGGGTGGCAGCCTTGAACCGTTTTCTGTCCAAGTCCTCAGAGAGGTGTCTGCCTTTCTTTAAGGTATTGCGCAAAGTCAACGGCTTCGAATGGACGAAGGAGTGCCAGAAAGCCTTCGAGGAGTTAAAAGAGTTCTTATCCACTCCATCATTGCTATCCAAGCCAAGGGGTAGGGAGGAGCTCCTTTTGTACTTTGCGGCCTCCCCCGAGGCTATCAGCTCCATGCTTGTTCGCATGGACGCTAACGGGACACAAAAGCCAGTTTACTATACCAGTAAGGTGCTTCACGATATGGAGACCAGATATTCTAGAGTCGAGAAGATTATCTTTGCCTTGATCATCTTCGCCCAGCGCTTTAGGCCCTATTTCCAAGTTCACCCGATCGTGGTGGTCACGGATCAACTGCTCAAGGCAATTCATTCTCGTCTTGATACCTCTGGCCGATTGGCGAAGTGGGCACTCAAGCTGGGGGAGTTCAACCTATCATTTTGACCAAAGTCAGCTATGAAGTCCCAGATCTTAGCAGATTTCCTGGTCGAGTACACCTGGACAAAAGAGCAACCGAAGGAGCCCCATGCAAACCCCTCGGACACTGCAATCGTTGGAAGAGAGGAGGACTGGTTTCTTCATGTGGATGGGGCATCAAATTCTCAAGAAAGTGGGGCAGGCCTCATCCTAGCAAGCTCGGACGGAGTTGTGACTGAGTACGCCCTACGTTTCCTTTTCCCGGCCACTAACAACCAGGCTGAGTATGAAGCCTTACTGTCAGTGATGAGACTGGCACGGGAGCTCGGAGTGAAATGCCTTAGAGTCTTTACTGACTCCCAGCTTATCTCTGGTCAAGTCAAGGGGAGTATAAGGCTCGAGATCCTATTATGTCTTGTTATTTAAGTATGGTGCAGTTACAAGCCTCCCCTTGGCCCACTTCAGCATCAGTTACATTCCCCTGGGGGAGAACGCTAGAGCTGATGCATTATCCCTCCTAGCCATCTCGGCCGACGGGGCCTTGGGGAGAACCTACGTGGAGCATCTGGAAGCCCCAAGCATCAATGCGGCAGAGGAATCCATGCCAGTCCACCAAGATCCTTCATGGATGGATGTCTATATCCAATACTTCACCACTGGCACCCTCCCAGTCGACCCCGCTGAAGCCAAGCTATTCAAGTGGCGAGTACCCAAGTTCCTGATGCTCGACGGACAACTGTACCAAAGATCCTTCTCTCATCCTCGCCTCAAATGCGTTGGTCCCGCAGACGCCGACTACATCCTCCGTGAGATTCATGAAGGTATTTGCGAAAATCACTTGGGGGGAAGAGCGTTGTCACATAAGGCCCTACGCCAAGGCTACTACTGGCCCACCATGCGGGAAGATGCACTCAAGCTGGTCCAAAAGTGTGATAGTTGCCAGCGGCATGCTAACATTCAATGGCTGCCAACCTCTCAACTGAGCCCCCTGTCAGCTCCATGACCCTTCGCCTAGTGGAGGATGGACATTTTGGGACTGTTCCCTCTAGCATCCGGTTAGCGAAAGTTTCTGCTCGTTGCCATCAACCATTTCACTAAGTGGATAGAGGCCAAAGCACTTGCCAAAATCACCAAAGCCAAGATGAGGAACTTCTTCTGAAAGTCCGTTATCTATCGGTTTGGGCTACCCCATGCACTTGTTACCGACAATGGTCACCTGTTTGACAATGCTCCTTTTAGAGAGTTTTGCGCCGAACTGGGCATATGTCAGAGGTTCACTTCTGTCGGTCATCCGCAAACGAACGGAGCGGCAGAAGTGATAAATCGCACCATCCTTCAAGGGCTTAGGACACGCCTGGATGATTTCAAAGGAAGATGGGTGGAGGAGCTCCCGAATATGCTGTGGGCGTACCACATGACACCCCGAACCCCCACGGAAGAAACTCCTTTCAACCTTGTGTTTGGGTTGGAGGCAGTCATTCCGGTGGAGATTGGCATCCCTAGTCTCCGAATATAATCGTATGATGAAGAGGACAATTCCAACCAGTTGAGAGCCAACCTTGACCTCATTGAGGAACTCCGCGATCGAGCACAACTCAAAATGGCTTCCTACCGACAAAGGATTGCAAAGTACTACAATACCCAAGTTCGTCCCAGAACATTCCTCCCTGGAGACTTGGTCCTCAGACTAGCCGAAGTCTCCAAACCTATGGAAGGGGGAAAGCCATCACCCAACTGGGAAAGACCTTATCGATTCACCGATGCGCTTCATCATGGAGCATACCTGATTGAAGGGCTGGATGGGAAGCCACTCTCTTGCACCTGGAACGCGGACAACCTCCATCGGTATTATTAGTAAAGTGTATTGATATCTTAAGCTTGAGCATGTTTACTAAAATAATATTTATTTTCTCACTAACGAAAGTATCTTCAAGCGATATTGCTTCTTCAACTCAAGCCCGACTCCGCGTCAGCGCTCGAGCCCGACCCCGCATCGGTGCTAGAGCCCGACTCCGTGTCGAAACTCAAGCCCGACCCCGCATTGACACTAAAACCCGATTCCACGTCGGCACTCAAGCCCGACTCTGTCAACGATACTCAAGCCCGACTCAGCATCGGCATTCAAGTCCAACCCTGCATCGGCACTCAAGCCCGATCCTGCGTCGGCACTCAAGCTCGACTTCGCATCGGTACTCAAGCCCGACTCCGCATCGGCACTCAAGTCTGACCCTGCATCCGCACTCAAGCTCGACTCTGCGTTGGCACTCAAGCCCAACTCAGCGTTGGCACTTCAGCTCGGCTTCGCATCGGTATCCAAGCATGAGCTGGGACCAGCGCTTGCTCATGCAATTTTGCCTCGGTCTCAACTTCAGCCTCAAGGCTCTGGTTTTGACTTCTTCCGCATTTTGACTTCGGCCTCGACAACGATGTTGAGTATCAACTTAACTATGACCATGTCCTAGCTGCAACCTAGTTTCTATCTTGGCTTTTGCCTCATCTAACCCTAGATATGGCGTCGGTTCCTAAATGGGATCTACAATCTCGGCCCCGGCCCCGGTCTTAGAATGAACGAATTACCAACAGTAATTTCGAAGATTTCAAAAGCTGTCTTCATTAATTGTAAAGGTCTTACAAAATTGTAGACTCTTGTCGGGCCTCATTACAAGAAAAAATAAGGAAAAGTCTTTGTACACCGCCCCCGATGCAGCAAGTCCTATGTGGGCTGCACCGCCTCTCCTGATTGGTCCACGTGGATCCTACATGGCTGACGATGCAGAACGGTATGGCTCTGCTACGATGTTACGTCCTAATCATGACGGCCATTAAAAGCACTTCGCCTTTATTTTAAAATTGATGTGCAGACGAAAATGCCCTTTCCCTCCAGCCTACTTCTACCGCCAATTTTTCTTGGATTACATCTGTGCAAGAAAAAACTCTTTCTTCCCCCTCGCTCTGGATTTCGGATGCTAAGGAATCAGTTCAAGGTTTGAGCAAGATCCTGAGCCCTCGCTCTGAAGAGTCCGGTCGATAGAAAATATTTCAGCTTCGAGGCTGGAATACCTGGCTACTGAAGTCTTTGTACAAAAACTTCTGGAGGAAATGTCATCCATAGCACGAAGTAAAAAGTCCTTGTTCCCACTTCTTTGTAAAGCTCCTTTATTACACCAACTATTTTTTCTCGTTAGAGGTAGTTAATGTGTGACCAAACCGTTTAATGCGCGGGAAACTTCCTTAGAACAAAACAATTATAACATTCTGGAAGTCATAACTGTTTAGAGTTTAGTGTTTTGTAGCACGAATGTCATACTCTTTTAACTAGGATGTTATACCTTATGAACTAGGTTGTCGTCAGAGTGTTTCGGCCTATATTCTCAGTTATTTCCTGTCCATATAGCTCTAGTATCATCATAAAAGCTACGATACCCCAGATTTACTGTTAAGACACCGTAGTCACAAGCCTACGACACCCGTGCTCCAAACAAATGCTGGAGAAAAGCCTCGCGACATCGCAGGAGAAAATCGGGAGTATTGCGACACCCAATTTAAAGAAATAAGACACCTCTATTAAACAAATACGATACCCCTGTTATGCTTGGCCAAAAATCCTTCGCGACACTGTAGTTCAAACATCACAATACCCTAGCGACAACACTACGACACCCATGCTTATAACCTTACGACACCCAAGGAGGAATTCAGCCAAAAATCATTCGTGACACCGCAGTTGAAACGTTACGACATCCTAGCGGCAACGCTATGACACCCATACTTATAACCTTCACGATCTTTGTATGTTGCTTTTCGGGGTATCGTAGCATTTTCTATGGGGTGTCTTTAACTGCTAAAGGGTGTGTCGTGCTTATAACTGACGCTGGAGAGAAGGCCCGCGACACCCAAGTTATGTTCACCCAAAAAAGATCTACGATGCCGTAGTTGAAACATTAAGACACCCAAGCGTCAATGCTACTGTTGACCCCAGATTGATTTGGATGATTACAAAACAAATTAAGCAATTCTAAGATTGATACAGGGAAGTTCAGTCGCCTTGCAAGTAAGTATCTTCATGCAAAATTGACTGGTAAGAAGTACTTCATTTAATTTGCTTTGAATATGATTATTAGCCTGTGAGTTAACTGGTTAGCTAGCTTGTTATTCCATTTAGTTAACTGGCATGACTATCAGCTAGCTGGAAAACTTTCACAGTGATTGGGCCGAACGATCTTGCATTTTAGCTAGCTGTTTAGCTAGCTTGTTAGCTAGCTGCAGTTTCTTTAGCTAACTAAAATGCTCTTCTCAGTAAGATGGCTGAACGTCCTCCTTTTTAGCTAACTGGTGAGTTAGTTTGTTAGCTAGCTGGAGCCCTTTTCAGCTAACTAAGAAACTTGTCTCAGGTGCCTGGCCGAACATCCTTTTCTTTTAGTTAACTGGTGAGCTAGCTTGTTAGCTAGCTGGAATTCCTTCAGCTAACTAATTCGCTCGTCACAGTGCATTGGCCGAACACCCTCCAATTTTAGCTAGCTGGCTGGATGTCTTGTTAGCTAACTACAACTCCTTCTAGCTAACTGACGTTCCTTTTAGTTAACTGCTTAGCTAACTAGTTCATCCTGGAGCTAACTATTCAGCTAACTAACTATTTTACTTTTCTCCTGCAGCCGAGCGGGATTCAAATTTAGTTAGCTGGAGAGCTAACTATGGATGCATGAAACTTTTCCTCTGTCGTTGCTTTTTCCCTGATAGTTAACTAAAGAGCTAACTGATCGTTGCTTAGTTAGCTGCCTAGTTAACTAAGTATTCAGCTTTTTACCCTGCTGGCCGTTGCTTTTTGTTGTGAGTTAGCTGGAGAGCTAACTAGCAACCTTCTAGCTGATTGAAGAGATACCTATGGACGTCTTATTTGTTTTTGGTCTCTCTGGTTAGCTAATTGATTAGCTAGCTGAGGTCCCTTGCTTAACTCTTTGACGATGGCATTCATATCCTCAGCTACTTGGATTTATTCTTCAGTCAACCGCCGCCTGAGCTTTTATGATAGCTCTTTCTCTTACTCTCTTTCACTATTGCTATTTCAAGCTATATCTAACTTTTAATTTTTGAATTTTTACAGTGCTCATCCTTCCTCAAATGGAGATCTGCATTCAATGCTTAAGGGAAACATGTTTAACGGTTATATTTTCTTCCCATTATTATTTCCATTTATTTCTTATGTATCTAACGGATATCTTCTTGTTAGATGGTTATAAATAGCTGGGATTAGAAGCACACCTAGACGATTTTGGAAAAAGAAATTTCAAAGAGAGAAAAATCCAAGAAAAGAGCCTTCATTTCATATTTGTTGAGTGGTTGCTGGGCATTCAAGTTCATTCCTTGCTCCGAAAGGTCGTCCGATTCATTGAAGCTTTTCAAGCATTCAAGACTTCAGCTGCTTCAACCTAGTTCATTTATTGCTGAGTTTATTGCTTCAAAAGTTGTAAAGTATTTTTCGAATATTTGCTCATTGTAGGAGCTTCACCTTTACATACTCTGATTATCTTGTAAAAGGGTTAGTGAACCCTGGTTTGTTGTTGGCTTCCTTGTGCTATTTAAACAAGAGGACTAGCCTAGGTTTGGCTAGGGGCTTTTGGCTTCCTTGTGCCATGAAACAAGAGGACTAGCCTAGGTTTGGCTAGGGGTTTTTGGCTGCCTTGTGCCATGAAACAAGGGGACTAGCCTAGGTTTGGCTAGGGGTTTTTGGCTGCCTTGTGCCGTATAAACAAGAGGGCTAGCCTGGTTCGGCTAGAGGTTGTAATCATTATGATACGATTAGTGATATTCCTAAAAGTGTTGGGGAGTGGATGTAGGTGCTGAGTTTGGCACCGAACCACTATAAACTTCTGTGTTTGTGGTTGTTTGCTTTTCTGTTGTTATTATTCTGTGCACCCACTTCACCGCTGCAAATCAAATTAGGGTTAAAAGCACATATATCTGCATAGCCATTAAATTATTTTTAAATAACCCAATTCACCCCCCTCTTGGGTTACTACATCTGGGCAACAAGTGGTATCAGAGCAGTGTGCTCTTGATTTCTATAGCTTTGATTAGCTTGGAGCCAAAGATCAATAGTAATCCCAATGAATTCCATGTTGATTGAGGGACAATCAACTAATAACCACCTTTGTTCAATGGAACAAATTACACATATTGGAAAGTGATGCGTGTCGTAGCGCAATGATTTAAACACCTTAATTTCACTACTAGAATAGCGAGAGTAAGGGATCGATTCCACAGAGACTTTAGCGATTATCTTGAAATAAACTTATAAATTTAATTAATTAAATAATTAGTAGTGCAAAATAATCAAGATATGGTCTATCTTATAAGAGCACGGTCCGTACCCATAGATCACGGCCCGTCCCTTTAAAGAATAGATCAGTCTAAAATTATTTCCACTTAAATATAATTTAATAACAATTAATCATGAATAAAAATTTTATTTCATATAGAGTAAAGAGTTATGACATTAAGAAAGCAATAGATTATAATAAATTCCTAAACCAAACCGGGCCCTCTTCTGCATACGCCTCGAAGCAGAGCATCCAAGAACTCCACACCTATGGATGAATAGATGAACGGGGCCTCCTACGGAACTCCTGGAACAGGGGTCTTCAAACGGTTGGAACAGCTCTTCAAACCTCTGGAACAGAGCTTCAAACGGCTGGAACAGAGCACCTAGGACTCCAAACCACGGCACGAGCATATAACTCCTCCAATCCACATGAACACCGCCCCAAAACTCTCCCCCGATTGCTCTCCCTCCTCTGCTATTTATAGAATTCCATATGCGGCCTTGACACGGAGAGGACGCAGAGAAGAATCTGTTTCAAAACAGAGACAACGCAGCGGAAGCAACGAAAATAACAAAAGAAATCTAGATAAATAATCAATAAAATTTAAATTCCTTCTAAAGGAATTTAATTCTCTCAATTTGATAACTTCCAATCTAATCTATTCCTTAATTGGTGGAAGAAACTGTTAGAATTTGAATGGAGAAGAATCGGCGGAAATAGGGAGCTGGGCTGAGATAACGATGAAGTCTGCAACATATTTGCCGTTTTTGCTTTGAAATCCATGCTAAATCCTTATAAAATCAATTTCAAGCTCATCTTAAATCCGATTTGAGTGCCGTTTGCGTCGTTAAATCCCTAAAATCGAGCTCTTTAAGTTGATAATATTTTATCTAAAATATTATATAAAATATTAAGATAATAAATAATAATATGTACGTTAAATTATTAATTAATAGGTTTAATGATAATTATTTATGCATTTATCACTCCCCCCAACTTGAATCTTACTCGTCCTCGAGCAAATAAAAATTTAGAAATATGTACCAAGCTAATCCAAGAATTGATAGTTATCTTATAGTTCTTTTTTTTTAATTTTTTTTTAGATTATAAGGGAGGTACTTCATTGGATTATTATTAAGTTTTTTTTTAGTGATAAAGTGTAGTCCATAAGAATTTATAGACGTCTTTCTTCACCAAATTTCCACTTCTCTGATTAAGTCTTCTAACTTAATTTGGGTTGGGTGTAATGTCTTTTGTAATTTGGTTCTTTATTATTTATTTATATGTAAAGTCAGTGCAATGTCCTAACCCCTTACTTTCTAATTAACCCTTGTAGCGAGCTTTAGGCCAATGGCTCCCAAACCAGTTGGTTTTAGGGCATTAGGTATAAAATACCCCTCGGACTTACTGACTTGAGTTAAAAAGGCTTTAGGTAGGACTGACTCTATTTAGGTTCTTTACATTCCCACCTTTTTACGCGAACAACATCACTTTCTTAGGTGACGGGGCCCGGTTACTCAGTGAAAAATGCTAAGAACCTAATCTAATGCGTGTCGTAGCGCAACGATTTATCGATCAAATTCTAGAACGGCTAGCGGGACAAAGTTTCTTTTGTTTCTTAGATGGATATTCAGGATACAATTAAGTCCCAGTATTTCCTGCAGATCAAGAAAAGACCACCTTCACTTGTCCCTTTGGAACATTTTCCTTTAGACGTATGCCGTTTGGTCTTTGTAATGCACCAGCCATGTTTCAACGATGTATGATGGCCATATTTTCTGATATGATTGGTCAATTTTTGGAAGTATTTATGGATGATTTTCAGTCTTTGGTGCATCATTTGTAGCTGCCTCGAGAACTTGACTAAGGTACTAAAACGATGTATGGAAATGAATTTAGTCCTAAGTTGGAAGAAGAGCCATTTTATGGTTCGTGAGGGAATTGTGCTTGGACACATTGTTTCAGAGCGAGGTATTGAGGTTGATAAAGCCAAGGTTGAATTGATCTCAAATCTACCACCCCCAACCTCAGTTAAACAAGTACGATCTTTCCTTGGTCATGCTGGTTTTTATAGACGTTTCATCAAGATTTCAGTAAAATTTCTCGACCATTGTGTAATTTGTTGACCAAGGATAGTTCTTTTAATTTTGATAAAGATTGTCTAACAGCCTATAACATTCTTCGAACTGCTTTGACCACTGCACCCATTATCAAGCCCCCAGATTGGACCATACCTTTCGAAATCATGTGTGATGCTTCTGATTATGCTGTAGGGGCAGTTCTAGGACAGAAACTCAATCGAGAACCCCATGTAATTTATTATGCTAGCAAAACTCTTTCAGATGCACAAATGAACTATACTACCACTGAAAAAGAATTACTAGCAGTTGTGTTTGCCCTAGAAAAGTTTAGATCATATCTGTTAGGGTCTAAAGTTTTAGTTTATTCAGATCATGCAGCGTTGAGGCATCTTATATCAAAAAAGGATACAAAACCCAGACTAATTAGATGGATCCTCCTACTACAAGAATTTGATCTAGAAATCTTAGATAAGAAAGGTTCTGAAAATATGGTAGCAGATCATATCTCTAGGATCTCAGTGGAATACAATAAAGAAATAATCAGAGATAAGTTCCCTGATGAGCAATTGTTTTCAATTTTCCATAGCAGTCTTCCCTGGTTTGCTCACATTGTGAATTATTTAGCAACAGGAAAAGTACCTTCCCACTGGACAAAACAAGAAAAAGATAGATTTTTCTCACAAATCAAATATTACTTTTGGGAAGACCCTGAATTATTTAAGTACTGTTCAGATCAGGTGATTAGGCGATGTGTTCCCGAAAGTGAATTCAAAAGTATACTTAACTTCTGTCATTCTCTTGCCTGTGGAGGACATTTTAGTGGAAAGAAAACTGCAGCAAAGGTATTGCAAAGTGGGTTTTATTGGCCAACTCTTTTTAAAGATGCACATGAATTTAGCCGTAATTGTCTCCAATGTCAACAAACAGGAAATATATCTCAAAAAGACATGATGCCCCTAAACCCTATCTTGGTTGTAGAAATTTTTTGATGTATGGGGTATTGATTTTATGGGCCCATTTCCTTCCTCTTTTGGATTTGAATACATTCTAGTGGCAGTTGATTATGTGTCAAAATGGATTGAAGCCATGGCAACTCGAACCAATGATCATAAAGTTGTAATCAAGTTTATTCAGCATAATATCCTTAGTCGTTTTGGATGCCCAAGGGCTATAATTAGTGATGGGGGTATACATTTCACGAATAGACACTTTGAAGGATTAATGAACAAATATGGAATTACTCATAAGGTAGCTACACCTTATCATCCCCAAACTAGTGGCCAAGTTGAAATATTAAATCAAGAAATTAAAAATATCCTTGAGAAAACGGTGAGACCTAATAGGAAAGATTGGTCAGAACGTTTGGATGATGCATTATGGGCTTATCGTACTGCATTTAAAACTCTCATAGGAATGTCTCCTTACAGGCTCGTATTTGGAAAAGCTACCATTTACCTGTAGAATTAGAACACCGTGCATTTTGGGCTATCAAGCAATTTAATTATGATATGAAAAATGCAGGTGTCAATAGAAAACTCCAATTGAATGAGTTAGAAGAGCTACGAAATGAGGCATATGAGAGCTCAAAAATTTATAAAGAACGAACCAAGGCATATCATGACAAATTTATTAGTAGAAAAAATTTTGAACCAAATCAAAAAGTATGGCTTTACAATTCAAGATTATACCTTTTCCCTAGAAAACTTCGTTCATGATGGAATGGACCCTTTATAGTAACTCAAGTATTTTCCCATGGAGCTGTAGAGCTTAAAGACCCCAAGCAAGGAAATACATTCAAAGTAAATGGCCAACGTTTGAAACCATATATAGAAGAAATTAATGATGGAGAAGTTGTTGAATCAATTAATCTTGTGAACCCAACATTATCATAATAAGTAGCATAGTCTGGCTGAAGACTTTAAACTTAGCGCTCTTGGGAGGCAACCTAGTTTATTAGTTATTTTTAACTTTCTGTTCTTTTAGT
>UESW01004838.1:413143-452003 GCA_900491605.1 Calamus simplicifolius
AGAATCAGGGGTGAGTGCATGCCTAACCAGGCCAGTGGGGCTGGTTGTGAGCAGCCCGTGGGGGCATGAATCATAGCTCAGTGGAGCTGATTACTATATATAGCCCGTGGGGGCAGAGAGAAAACCCGAGGTTCCAGGGTTAAGGAACAAAGCACTTTGCCAGGTGAACCGCACGGGTAAGGGGTGCTATTTGTGCGGGGATCCTATTGCTAGTCACGCACCCGATGAGAGTACACCTACAGAAGGGCGACTGTAGGGTGGTACCTCAGAGGCATTACACACATAGCCCAGCATCATGAGATCTAAAAGCATATGTTGTGATATAAAAAGGGCCAATGGGCCCAATAGTTATCCCGAGAGGGAGAGCTTACTTGAGATGCCAGTGGGCAAGCAGATCCTGATGGGAGTCTGGGTTGTAGATAAAGAATGCATATCTTCATATTGCAATGCATGAAGTTTTATTTTAATGAGTTATCTTTCAGTGAAGAGTTATTATAGAGTATTCCAGTACTGATATGTTATTTGAAGAATAAGCTACATTTTATTTTATCTGATATCATGTTAAAAATGTACTTTGAGTTGTACAAGTTAAGTAGTTTCAGCATACGATTGAAATTAAGAGGTTATGGTTCTCTATTTCTCCATAGTTAGATGGTTATCCAGTCACTGGGACTTAGGTCTCATCCCTCTATGATTTAAATGTTCTTTCAGATCAGTGAGTATTTCTGCCAGGATCACAAGATAAACAGGACAGGACCCTTAGCTGGTGAAGCTTGCTTGGATGCAAGAGTGTATAAATGCTAACCTTGTATATTGAGAGAGTGTGGTTTGATAATTGTATTTTGTATATGTGTATGTGTACAGTGGGATGTAATGATGTTTTAGACCTTTTTGGATATGAATACGAGACTTATGTTTTGGAGAAAATTATGAGCATGATGTGTGCACTTAGGATTTTAATGTCGAATGTGAATGTGATCTTGTAAACTGCCTGAGGAATGTCATGAAAATATTATCTGAGCAGGTTGATGCTTAATGTTGATTGGGAGATTTGTGTATATAATTGAGATGAAAATGAAAAATTTTAACAGGATGTGTTTTCGTGTGTCTACCACTTATGATAATTAGTTGGGGTTCTCTAGCTCTTTATGGAGCGCTACATAAAGACTAGTAAAACTCTATCCGATTACCACAAGTGTGCAGGTGTGCTGTCGGTGGCCCCAGAGAGGAGGGGGAGCTGACATCTTCTCCCTCATGGGTCCGCACACATCTGAGTACACTTGCTCCAAAAGGCCAGTCTTCTTCTTGGAGCTACTCTGAAATGTCACCCTGTGCTGCTTACCCACCTCACAGTGGGTACAATCACTGAGAACTCTGTCCTGTATCTCTGGTAAGACCCCTGCCCTGACGAGAGTTTGCAATCCCTTGCCGCCAATATGGCCTAATCTCTTGTGCCACAAATCTGCAGTATCATGCTCTGCTGCACATACCTCTCCCCTAACCAAACTGGACTGCAACTTGTATAATGTGCATGATCTCTGTCCTTTGGTAATCACCATAGCACCTTTGATTAACTTCCATTGATCTCTCCCAAACTGGCTAACATATCCCTCTTTATCTAGCTTGCCTGCTAAGATGAGATTCATCCTGAGATCTGGAACATGTCTAACCTCTTTGAGTATCAATCTGCTGCCTTCACGGGTCGGACCACTACTTCTCCTATCCCACATATTTTGGAAACACCATTGTTTCCCATTCGGATCACACCAAGATCACCTATCCTGTAGGATGTGAAGAACTCTCTCCTGGGTGTGGCATGATAAGAAGCTCCAGTATCCACCACCCAATCAACCTGATTTGATGTGGTGGCTAAGCACTGATCAACACATTCTGTAAATAGAATGATGTCTTCTCCTGAGGCAACTGCTGCTACCTCTCTATCTTTCTTATCTTCTGCCTTACCGCCTTCATTGTTCTTCTTCTTTAGCAGTCTACATTCACTTTTGTAGTGTCCTTTCTTATGACAATGGTAGCATTCAATTTCCTTCCTTGGTCTGGATTTGCTTCTGCCTCTGTTGTTTTCTTTTCTAGTAAACTGTCTCTCTCTGCCCTCTGTGACAAGTACATCTGTCTGTGTTTGAGACTCTCCAGTTCCCTTCCTTCTTTCCTCCTCATTGAGCAAGCTGCTAGTAGCCTGACTCATGGTGATAACTCCATCAGGGCGGAGTTACTCAATGACACCACTAGTGTCTCCCAACTATCAGGTAGAGAACTCAACAACAGGAGTGCCTGAAGTTCATCTTCCATAAGCATCTTCATTGTGGCCAGCTGGTTCACAATGCTCTTCATCTCATTTAGGTGCTCTGCAATTGATTTTCCCGGCTTGTACTTCAGATTTACAAGCTTTCTGATTAAGTATGCTTTGTTTCCGGCAGTTTTCCTCTCATACAATCCTTCTAACTTCTTCCATAGTTCATAGGTTGAGGTTTCATTTGAAATATGATAGAATACTGTGTCATTCACCCATTGCCTGATGACACTGATTGCTTTTCTATCCATAGTAGCACAATCTTCATCATCATATTTTTCTGGCTTCTCTCCCATCTTCTCAATCGGCTTGGCTAAATCTTTGCAATACAAGAGATCCATCATCTTTGGTTTCCAAATCAACCAATTACTGCCATTGAGACTAATCATCCTGCTAGTATTAGTGGTAGAATCCATCTGTGGCACGCTCAAATAATTTGTTCTGGGCTTGCAACCTGGCTCTGATACCACAATTGTTGGGAATACATCCTCAATCACCCTCAGAACAATATGCGGAACGTGTTTTAATGAAAAAACTATGCGTGCACAATCACAGAAAAATATACCGATCTACCACAATCACAGAATATGCGGAATAAAAATAAACACCACACAAAAACACCAAATTTACGTGAAAAACCCCTCCAATGTGAAAGCGAAAAACTACGGGGCAAATTTCGAGAGCACTTCACTAATCTTAATAAAAGATTACAACTTTTCTCCTAATTTCTTTTTGCCCAAAAATCAGGAAATACTTCGAACTTAAAATAATAGTTGATGTGGGTACAAGAAGGATCTCACCAATAATAATAGTTGATGTGGGTACAAGAAGGATCTCACCAACGTGTGGTTGCTCTTTCGTGCCCCCTAAATCTGCTCTCATACTCGTTCATATCGACCTCCTGAGATTGCACAGGATTTCTCCCAAGCCTGGGCTTCTCTGGATCTCTCTCAGGTCGCACACAGCTCTCTCCCCCCAATTTGGGATTTTTTCTTCTCTCATATCTCCCACATATGGATCTCTCTCTCTTTACTTTATTTCCGGGTTTCTTTTTCCTTTTTGAAAAGAGCTCCGTAACAAACTGTGATGCAGTTTGTTATCATGGGCCGGTTTTCTCCCCACATGAAGGGAGCACCCAACATACCAAATATAATAATTAATATTACTGATAATCTATTAAGTAATAATTTATTTTATAAATAATTTATATTCAGGATTATTTGATGCATCAAACGCAACCTAGAATCTATCCGCGACAAAGGCTTGCATAGATACGAAGCTATTCATCGCACCGCCCGTTCATTTGCCTGGTCAGCTGGCGCAGCTAGCAATGCCAAATTCCCTACGCCTTCGCGGTACACGTCATGTGCCGAGCTCATGTGCCGAGCTCCAGTGAGCGTCACTAGTGACATATCTACGGAGAGAAAAACAAGTTGCTGACGGTCTCGTCAGCCTGTAGGTCTGTAATCTAGAGGCAACGCCGCGCCCCTCGTCTCTTGCCCATAACACAACGTAACTCTTCTCTTCCGTTTGTTTCTCTGTAACCTAGGGGCAATGCTCCTTGTCTTACCGACTAAAAAAAGAGAGAAAAAAGAAAATACGGCACGTCTCTTTTCTCCAGCCTTTTAGTTCCCAGCCGAACGCCCAGTTCCCAGGCCCCTGTGACCAGCTGAGAGCATCCATTCTCCTCCTATTTTCGCTTTTCCTCCCGCGAATCCACAACGGAAGAGGCAAAACCCTCGCAAAATACCGAGCCCCCTCCGCTGCCGCCGCCGCCGCCGCAGGCGGCGAGGGGTGGCGATCGCGACTTCCTCCTCCACCTCGAGGCCTACCTCGCCCGCCGGGACGGCGTCGACAAGCTCCTCAAGATCTTCCGCTGCGCCGCCAAGATCGTCCTCTCCACCTCCCTCCCCTCTGGATCCCTATCCCCCCGCATCAAGGCCTTCGAGTCCAGCGTCGGCCTCAGCCGCAAGGCCTTCCGCCTCGGCAAGTTCGTCCATGACGTCAACGCCCTCCGCGCCGCCGCCGGCTCCCCGTCCACTGGCGTCCATCTCCTCGCCGCCGCCGCCTACGGCGGCGAGGGCCTGTACTTATTCGTCGACCAGTTTCTGTGGCTCTCCAAGGCCGGCCTCATCCCCTCGAAGCAGTCGAGGAGGCTCCGCAAGGTCGGCGCCTGGGCGGACCTCGTGGCGCACATCGGCAGCATCACGTTGAAGGCGAAGGAGCTGCGGAGGATCCGGTCTCGCCTCGCCGAATCCACGGAGGGTACAGGGAAGGCGGAGGAGAGGAGAAAGTTGCGAGAGAAGCTGTTGCTCCAAGAGATGTGGCTCGTCCAGGATCTCGCGGACGGTCTGATGGTAATCGCGGACGTGAACGACGGGAAGGGCTTCCTCTCGAATCCACTGTTGATGGCTTCGGTCGGCATTCTTTCGGCCCTCATCAGCGCTTATAAGAACTGGATTTCTTGCTGAGAGCGGTTTTTACGCGCCCTGCTCTGTTCTTTGGATTCGCTAGGATCAAGCTCCTCGATCGAGCTTCCTTTTTAGCTCGATGGCAAATGTTTAAGCCCAGGGGGTACGAGTACGACCGTCGTTCGAGATTCCAGTTTGTCTTTGACTCGTTTAATCCTTTTCCAACAAGAATTTCAACGCCAAATCTAAGGTGGAAGGTCGTCATTTCCATTAAAAAAATGAGCTCTCAAAAATAATTTTTTTTGCTGAAATGAAACGTTAAATATTTAATTTGTCGGCAAAAACCGTTAGGTTCCATCCGATATCATATTGACTTTAACTTTAAAAAAATAAATATCAAATACGAAATAAAGATCTTCTATTCCCATTGTTATTAATTAAAATTGATATAATATTATATTTGATCAAAACAAAGGTATTTTATATGCTCTGATACCAAATGATATATTGAAATTAAATATATTGATCCCTATCATATATGCAAAAATATGGGACCAATATATTTCCTAAAGAATAAAGGAAAGATCGATAAATACCTTCAGCCATTGCTGTTAATTTTCTTCCAGACGAGGGTAAGGATTTTTCACACCTTGTGATCTCTCTCAGTGATGATGTAAACTTTCTCGATGAGACCAGGCGCAGGAACCTACTCGTTTTATAAACCTTTATGCCTTATCTTTCTATTACAGAGGGCGCCGCTTTAAACGGATATGGTTAAGAGATTCTTATCTCAATCATGAATTCAAAATTTGAATTCACGTAATCCCTCAAGATCAGAATATAGACCAGGACCCTTTCTCTTAGGGGATGTTTAAGAGGGCTACACATGATGTGTATTGTAGGGCCGTGGGACACATAAAGAAAAATAATGACAATATAAACAATGTAATTGTTATTGAATTAAGCTAATTGATCTGATGACATGAACCTAATGATAGCCTGATAAATGAAATTTTGAAACTATATTAGGCTTACTTATTGAGTGTGAGCTCATAAAATTCTCATAATGTTTTTCAGAGCCTCAGGAATGAAGATGGATAATTGAGATAGAAGGAGTTTTCTATTAAAAAGACTTAGTTTTATTATTTTGATTTAGTTCAGATTTATTTGTAGGGCAGATAGTCCAAGACTGATAATTCTGGTTTGTAACAAATCATGGATATGGAATTTGCTTTATATTGATTTATGTGATAAGTTCAAGACGTCTTGCATGCCCGGCATGCGGCGGGTGTTACCCTAGCTCAAATTTTTGGGTTTGGGACTATCTGATCTTGAGGGATTACGTGAATTCAAATTTTGAATTCATGATTGAGATAAGAATCCCTCAACCATATCCGTTTAAAGCGGCGCCCTCTGTAATGGAAAGATAAGGCATAAAGGTTTATAAAACGGGTAGGTTCCTGTGCCTGGTCTCATCGAGAAAGTTTACATCATCACTGAGAGAGATCGTAAGGTGTGAAAAATCCTTACCCTCGTCTGGAAGAAAATTAACAGCAATGGCTGGAGGTATTTATCGATCTTTCCTTTATTCTTTAGGAAATATATTGGTCCCATATTTTCGCATATATGATAGGGATCAATATATTTAATTTCAGTATATCATTTGGTATCAGAGCATATAAAATACCTCTGTCTTGATTATTAGGATTGTTTCTATTAATATACGGATCTGATAAAATTCCTGTGAAACAATCTTTACATGATTTATTTGATAAAGAGGGACAAGGCGTTCTTGATCTCTATTTCTCTTGTTTAGGAATAATCTAAAAGGGAGGCTACTAGTAGTACCCTGGATTATTTCATCCAACGAGCGTATGGTAGGGATATTATGGAGTACCAATAAGGGAGGCTACTGTAGTACCTTGGTGCATTTGACCCAACTACCTGCGTACTGGAAGAGTTAATAGGTCATCAAGAATTATCTGAAAAGACATTAGATCTGATAAACTCTTAATATTCATTTTATTTTATTTAGCATCAGTAAGATTTATGCCATGAAGCATGTACCTATCTGTTCGCTCACTCTTTTTGGATATAGTTTAAATAAAGATAAATCCAATGTCTCACGATCAAATCACCATGAGAGGAAGCGTGGGCTTCTTTACGGGATGAGGACGGATAAAAAACACGCTGGCCATATAGAATTAAAAAAATAAATCCACATTTCTTGGATTTCTCCAATTCTTGGGCCGAACGTTCGACGTCCAATGGAGCCTATCCCATGCGCCTTTTCTTCCTTCACGGGAGTTTTCCCATAAAGTCAAATTCCAATAAAGTCTCTTTTGTGGAGCAGAAGCATGGTGGGGCCACGCTTAAAAAAAAAAAAGCTGCCTGGCCAGTGCATTTAGAATTAAAAAAAAGGCAGCACCCAGGCGCTGGCTGCCAGCGCCTGGGTGGGCCAAGCGCTGGATCGCTGGGCCCAGCCGGTGCTGGCCCAGCACCTGGCTGGCCCAGCCGTCTGGGCCAGCAATCAGGCTAGGCCATACGCTCAGCCTGGCAGCCAGCGCCTGGGTGGGCCAAGCGCTGGAGCGCTGGCCCAGCGCCTAGGGCAGCAGGCGCTGGATCGCTGGGCCCAGCCGACGCTGGCCCAGCCGTCTGGGCCAATAGTCAGGCTGGGCCATACGCTCAGCCTGAGCCAGCTGCCAGGTTGGGCCATGCGCCCAATCTGAACTGTAGCATACTGGATTACAGCAATTTGGGCTACATCATATCTGATCTGAAAAATTTTTGAGGTGATTGAGAGATTTTTTGGTTAAATTAAACTATTAGAATTGGGTGAGGATGACGGGCTGCTGACTCGTTCATTAAGTGGTTGGGCCATTGGCCTGGCCTATTTATGTTCAATTATATTTAGAATTTGTGTGTATAAATTTTATGAATTATGCATACATCTTAAGTGACATAATTGAGCATAAAATTTAAATAATGTCTAAGTGATAAATACAATTGAATAATTGAGGAGTAGCCACAACATCCTTAATTATAAAATTATATAATAAAGTTAATAAATCACATAAATAATAGACATTAATTATAATTAATTATATAAATATAATAAAATTTATCCCACATGAATTTTTTTATATTTATAATTAATTAGGATAAAATATCAAATTATATTTTTCTAATCTACCTACAGGAATTAGAAAGAATGAATATAATTTGATAGTTTTATCATACATACTTAAGTGAATCTAATTGAATTAAAGCTTTAGCCCACAGGCAAGTTTTATGTCAGCAGATTCACTATTTATATAATTAATTAAGATAAAATATCAAATTATATTTTTCTAATATACCCACATGAATAAAAAAGAAGGAACATAATTTGATAGTTTTATCATACATACTTAAGTGAATCTAATTGAATTAAAGCTTTAGCCTATAGGCAAGTTTTATGTCAGCAAATTTACTATTTATATAATTAATTAAGATAAAATATCAAATTATATTTTTCTAATCTACCCACAGGAATTAGAAAGAAGGAACATAATTTGATAGTTTTATCATACAGACTTAAGTGAATCTAATTGAATTAGAGCTTTAGCCCACAGGCAAGTTTTATGTCAGTGGATTCACTGGTTTCTAAATGCATGATTTACATTGGTAAAGCATTTTATTAGCCTCAATTTTTGATAATAAGCATGTATGTTTAAATTTTACAATTATGCAACCTGTAAATTTCTCTGATATAAAATGTGACAGACCTGAATTGAGGGTGATAACTATAAGGTTTGGAATGAGAGAATTCTCCTTCATCTGGGCTGGATGGACATTGATTATGCTATAAGGAAAGATGAACCACCTTCAGTAACTCAGACCAGCACTCCTAGTGAGATTGCGATTTATGAACATTGGGAGCGATCTAATCGCTTAAGTGTAATGTTCATAAAGATAAAAATCTCTGTTGGTATACGTGGTTCAGTCGATAAGCATAAGAATGTTAGGAAGCTACTAAAGGCCATTGATGAGCAATTCAGTACTTCAGTCAAAGCTCTTGTCAGTTATGAATCTAATATGGCTGATGTTATTTATAACACATGGTGGATTGATTCTGGTTCTACAATAATCCACATTTGCAATACTTTGCATGGTATGCAAAACTTAAGGAAGCCAGTGGAAAGTGAGCAGTATATCTCTTTAGGAAACAAGATGCGCTCACATGTAGAAGCTATAGGGACATGCACTTTAGTTCTTAGTAGTGGTTTTATTTTAAATTTGGAAAGGACCTTTTATATACTTAGTTTTTCTAGGAATTTGATTTCAATTTCAAGACTTGTACTTTTGGGTTATTCCTTCAACTTTTCAGATACTTCTTCCATTTTATATTATAAATATGAACTTGTTGGGAATGGTACTTTGTCTGATGGTCTTTTCTATATTAATTTGCAAAATAATACAACTCATGATGTGATGCATGTTAGGGCTGGCATGAAAAGATATGTTGTAAATGATAACTCTTCTATGTTGTGGCATCGGAGATTGGGACATATCTCCATAGATAGAATCAAGAGGTTAGTGAATGAAGGAGTACTCAATACTTTGGACTTCACTGACTTTGATACTTGTGTGGACTGCATTAAGGACAAGCAGACCAATAAGTCAAAGAAAGGTGCCAAGAGAAGTTCAGGCCTATTAGAGATCATACACACTGACATTTGTTGTCCGTATATGGATTTTCATGTCCAAAATACTTTATCTGCTTCATTGATGACTACTCACGATTTATGTATCTCTACTTGCTTCATAATAAGAACGAAGCATTAAATGCCTTTAAGGTGTTCAAGGCAGAAGTAGAGACACAATGTGGAAAACAAATTAAAATTGTGAGATCTGATAGAGGAGGTGAATATTATGGAAGATACACAGAAGATGGACAAATGCCTGGTCCATTTGCAAAGTTCCTTCAAGAACATAGGATTGTTGCCCAATACAGTTTACCTGGCTCACCTGATTAAAATGGTGTAGTAGAAAGAAGGAACCGAACATTGATGGACACAGTGAGGAGCATGATTAGCTGCTCCAAACTACCTAAGTCCTTGTGGACATAAGCTCTCAAGACGGCTGTGTACATATTAAATCGGGTTCCAACCAAGGCTATTTCTAAAACGCCATTTGAGTTATTTAAAGGTTGGAAACCAAGTTTGTGACATGTACGCGTATGGGGATGCTCATGTGAAGTGAGAGTATACAATCCATAAGAGAAAAAGCTGGACCCTAGGACCATTAGTAGGTATTTGTTGGATATGCCAAGAAGTCCAAGGGATATAGATTTTACTGTCCATCTCACATAACTAGGATTGTGGAATCAATGAATGCCAAATTTCTTGAGAATGGCTTGATCAGTGGGAGTGATAAATTGCAGAGCATGATTCCTGAAAAGGAACATTCTGATGCTCAACCTTCCACTTCAAGTGATAGACTAATTATCGTTCATAATGCTCCTCAAGATCAAATGAGCATTATACAACCAGTCGTTGAAATTTCATAATTTGCTGATAATAAACTAGTAGATCCAGTCTCTCATGAGTTACCAGAGATAGTTGAACGATCAACTCCTCCAGAGGAGGTTGTTACAACATTAAGAAGATCTACAAGAGAAAAGAATCAGCAATTTCTAGTGACTATATTGTGTATTTCAAGAGTCCAACTATAATATTAGAGTTGAAAATGATCCTGAAATATTTTCACAAGCCTAAATTGTAAGGAATCCAATTTATGGTATGATGCTATGAAAGATGAGATGAATTCTATGGCAGTTAATGGAGTCTGGGATCTTGTTGAGTTGCTTGATGGAGCAAAAGCCGTTGGCTGTAAATATGTATTTAAGACCAAGAAAGACTCGTTAGGCAACATTGAGCGATATAAGGCAAGACTCATTGCTAAAGGATTCACTCAAAGGGAGGGAATTGATTACAAGGAGACATTTTCTCCTGTATCTAAGAAAGATTTCTTTCGCATTATCATGGCACTTGTTGCGCATTTTGATTTAGAGTTGCAACAAATGGATGTGAAAACTGCATTTCTAAATGAAGATCTAGAGAAAGAGGTTTATATGAAACAACCTGAAGGTTTTTCCTCTAGTAATAATGAGCAATTAGTATGCAAGCTTAAGAGATCTACATATGGATTGAAACAAGCCTCTCGGCAATGGTACTTAAAATTTTATGATGTAATTTCTTTATTTGGATTTGTAGAGAACATCATGGATCAATGTATATACCAGAAGGTCAGTGGGAGCAAAATTTATTTTCTAATCCTATATGTAGACGATATTTTACTTGCAACCAATGATAAAGATATGTTACATGAGGTAAAATAATTTCTCTCTGAGAATTTTGATATGAAAGATATGGGTGATGCCTCTTATGTCATTGGCATTAAAATTCAAAGAGACAGACTTCGAGGTGTTTTAGGTCTATCTCAAGAAACCTATATCAATAAAATTTTAGAGAGATTTCGGATAAAAAATTATTCACCGAGTATAGCTCCCATAGTCAAGGGTGATAGATTCAATTTGAGTCAGTGCCCAAGGAATGACTTTGAGAGGGAGGAAATGAAAAACACTCCATATGCCTCAGCTGTTGGTAGCTTGATGTATGCTCAGGTCTGTACAAGGCCTGACATAGCATTTGCAGTTGGGATGTTGGGGAGATATCAGAGTAATCTAGGTTTAGACCACTGGAGAGCTGCTAAGAAGGTGATGAGATATCTTCAGGGTACCAAGGACTATATGCTTATGTTCAGACAGACTGAAAACTTGGAAGTAATTGGCTACTCTGATGCTGACTTTACTGGCTGTGTTGATTCTTGGAAGTCAACATCTGCATTCATATTTATGTTTGATGATGGAGCTGTATCTTGGAGGAGCGCCAAGCAGACTTTGACTGCTACTTCCATCATGGAAGCCGAGTTCATATCATGTTTTGAGGCTACTTCGCATGGTGTATGATTGAAGAGTTTCATTTCTGGGCTTAGAAGTGTGGATTCTATATCTAAGCCATTGAAGATTTATTGTGACAATTCAGCTGCAGTGTTTATGGCTAAAAATAACAAGAGTGGTAGTCGAAGCAAGCACATCGACATCAAATATTTAGCCATACAAGAACGTGTTAAAGAAAAGACAGTGGTTATAGAGCACGTGAGCACTGAGTTGATGATAGCTGATCCCTTGACTAAAGGCATGCCACTACAAAAGTTTAGGGATCATGTAGACCGTATGGGTCTTGGTTATTTTATTTAATTCATTGTAATGATGAATTTTATAATTAATGAAACTCTTTTATGGTTGTGATATTTTTCATATTCAGTTATTTAGTGTACACATTTATTTGTGATGAGCATCATTAAGTTGGACCTAGAATAAACATGGGGTTTATTCATTAAGTTATATGGATTTATGTTTGGGAAATAATACATAGTGATACATGGTAAATAATACTCGATTTTAAGAGGACCTATTGCCATGATTCATGTATTTTGTTTCTTACTATAGTAATAGAATATACGGACTAAGTAGGAGAATGTTGGTTTTTCTCCATTAAGTGTATCGGTCAGATACGACTAAGATGGTCCTATATTCTGATCTTGAGGGATTAAGTGAATTCAAATTTTGAATTCACGATTGAGATAAGAATCCCTCAACCATATTCGTTTAAAACGGTGTCATCTGTGATGGACAGATAAGGCATAAAGGTTTATAAAACGGGTAGGTCCCTGCGCCTGGTCTCATCAAGAAAGTTTACAATATCACCGAGAGAGACCGCAAGGTGTGGAAGATCCTTACCCTCATCTGAAAGAAATCAACAGCAATGGCTGAAGGTATTTATCGATCTTTCCTTTATTATTTAGGATAAATATATTGGTCCCATATTTTCGCATATATAATAGGGATCAATATATTTAATTTCAGTCTATCAGAAGAATGTGTTCATCAAATGCTAATCAACATGGACTAGATAGGACTTATGAACTTATGGCAATAATAAGTACCTACATCAACTATAATATAGCCAACATTCTAATATTTACAAACTTGGGCAATGACAGGAACCTTGAACAAATAAAACTACTCATAACAATGAAATAAAATACAAGTATTACAAACGACTAGAAATGATAACAAATGAATAATAATCAAATATTTTTTATTGAATATTAATGGAATGGTGCACTCCAAGCTAATATCTATCAAAACATGCGCTGATCATTTGTGATTAAAGATTAGGTTGCTATTGTATTCTTTTATTATTTAAGAATCATCTTACTCAAAGTAAGATTTTTATGACTGCAGCAGCTGCATAGATCAATGGGCCATTCAATAATTGCAACCTCCACGCATGATTTCTTTATAAAAATATAATCAGCTACAGCCTATCATCTCTCTCTCTTTTATATATATATATATATATATATATATATATATAAAGAGAAAGAATAGGTTAAGTCTGTACAGAACCTGTTTATATCAAATCTGACTCATTTATCTTGGATTGCTTATGGTTGAGGAGCCTAGTCGCCTGCAGCCAAGCTAAGGAAGGAGAGGGGTTTATTGGGATTGAGATAAGAAATAAGCTATGAACATGAGGGATGCAGATATGTCGTCCGGGCCAAGGCGAATCCTCACGGGCCCAAAATCCCACCCTACGATTTAAAAACTGGCCCATGGGCAGCCCATTTTTGTTAATTGAGAGGAAAAGTCTTTCTGCACACATACGGTACAGGAGCGCATGCACTATACACTGATTAATTATGTGCATAAATGGGCCACGCATGCAATATGCGAAAGAACGAAATTATCTTTAACATGCATGCAAGGTCAATCACTGCGTGCGGTGCATATGACCTATGCCGCACCCGATGCACAAAGTCCTTTCCTAATTAAGAACCATAGCTTCTTGTCTTTATCAATCACTACATACATAACCCACTGTTGGCTGAAACTAAACTCTAGAGATAAAGAGATAGGAAGGTTGGTTAACACCTAATTAGAGATGTAAATTAGATTGTACCAATCCCGACCTAGCGCAGCCTGGCATGAGATAGACTGTACGAGGCACGGTAAGGCCCTACCTATCGAGTTGCCCCTAGAGCTCATGAGCCATGCCAGCACGATGGCATGTAACAAGCCAACAGCTATGGCTTGTGGTCCATTATTAAGCCCACAGGCCAGCCCACATAATGGGGCACAAGTTGACCATTGAGCTGACATACCAGGCACACATCTAGCTTTCTAGGCTCGATTGGAAAAGGATGAAAATGCCCTTCCTCACAACAAAAAATGACTAGTTGGGAAGGACATTTATATATAATTTCCAAATAACCTTAGACAAAAAGGCTAGTTTTTAGGGTACTCTAGTCTTTTGATCAATCAGACCAATTTTAACCCCTTTTCAATAGTCATAAATAACTAGCTTCCAATGTTATTTTAGTCGTTTAAAAGCTTTTCGACTTTTATAAATAGGCCTCAATTCTTTTTCTCAATCCACATCAAACCATAAGCTCTCAAAGACCTTCTGATCTTCCTATAAGTCTTCCAAATACTCATAAGTTGTCTTAATTTTTTTCCTACTTCCTAATTAATGCTTCTAATCTCTCTACTCTTTATTCTCAATTTTTATTTTCTATCCTCTAACAATGTCTAATTCTGATAGCTCATCCCCATGGCCAAAGGTTCGAGTTCAATGTCGATACAGTAGAGCATGGGGTGCATTAGTTCATAAAATAATCTAATGTCCCCAAGTCCATTGCCTCATCGATGGCACACGAACCTACCATCAGATCTAGAGCTAGACCAAAACCTTTGAAGTATGGCAATACTTCACATCAAGCATATCGCCCGCAAGAGGCTTTGTATAGTCTATAAAGTTTACGGAAATGATTATAGCTGCATACTTTCAAAGGAGCCGGTTATCTGGTCTGACATTAGAAGAAACATCAAAGTATAGCATCTGAGGTTACACAAACTTAGATTAAAATAGTCAAGGAGATAAGTTAGAAAAAAATTCTTATTCTTAAAAATTAAATAGAAGTTAGAAAAAAATTCTTATTCTTAAAAATTAAAAGAAAAGAATTATTAAAATTTATTATAGATAGTGCATTTTTTTTTACATGTGCTAAAAGTTCAATATCTGAAAAAATTCACTATCTAAAGCTATACAAAAATGCTTTAAATCCTACATATAAAAAACTTTCTCGAAATGCTATTAAATTTGATTTTTTAAAATAATTTTGATTATAAAGAAAATATAATTTTATATTTCAAAAATATGATGGTAAAATTATACTTTATCTAATATTTGGACAAGTATAGTTGAATTATTTTTATATATGTTATGGCTCATTTTATCGATTGCAATTGGATATTAAAAAAAAGAATTCTTAGCTTAAATTAATTGAACACCAACACACTCCCACCACCATTCATGCCTATATCATGAAAATACATAAATACACAGACATGATAATTTTTAATTACTTTTATAATGTACCTAATAATATTACTACTAAATTACTTAAATCGTATATGCAACTATTTTAAATGAAAATTATTTTATATTAGATGTACATATCATATTATAAATTTAATTACAAAATAGACTTAAAGTTATTAAGTCATATATAGGTAAAGTTAGGAATGCTATTAAATATATATAATCACTAGGAGCTAGAAAATAAGAATTTAAATCTTTATATTAAAATGTAAATAATTTTTATTAGATATAAAATATAGATGGAATCCAATATTTTAATGCTAGAATTGTGTTCGAAATATAAGATATTATTACTATATTTAATAATAACTTTTTTAGCGAACCTTTATTAGAATATTATTGGAAAAATTCTAATGTTATTATGCAATTTTTACACCGTTTTAAACAACTCACTCAACTCATCTAAGCCTTTTTCCAACTATATGGGGTCAGCTACATGGGTAACTCCATCAAGGCCGGTCCCAAGCCCGAGTAAAGGAGGAGGATTGCGTTAGGTAGTTGACAGCCAGCGTAAAACTCTGTCAATTCTTAAAAATATAAATTTACTAAATCAAACTTTTTTAAACAAGCTACTAATATTTTATCTGATATTTCTTATCCTATCTCTTCTCATATTTCGCAACAAATATATGATAGTAATTTTTTTTCAAAATATAGGGCAAGTGATAATTTTGAAAGTATAATTATGAATGGAAACAAAATTTAATAAATATCAGGAAGAAATTTTATATTTTTATTATTTATCTTTAGTTATGGATCCTAAAGTTAAATTATAGGGTTCATACGATATTAGAAGCAATTTTTTAAAAATATGAATATAAAGTTAATTTCAATATATTTAAAGAAAAAATTATAAAATATTAAATTAAATGTTTATATTATATGATCAAAAATATAATAAAGATAAAAGGTTCATTACTTAAGGATCGACCATAAATGTTATGAATGTTTGATCTTTGTTGTTTAAAAAACAAAGAATCACCACTTCATCATTTTTACCTATTGAATTAAACATTTGTTTGACTAATAATATTGTGAACTTTCTAACTTAGAAAAATAGATAATTTTTATTTTTCCTTCGTGGAGAGCACAAGAAAATAATTATCTCCATTATGGCTTGTGATTTGCTAACATCTTGAATGTCTATAGTAGCATCGAAGTCTGCTTTTAACGTAGAGGATAGGAATTCGATTAGAGGAGCTGATTAAGGTCCAATATAGTGGAGATGCTAATCTGTTTAAAAAGATTGGTATGATATTGAAGAGAAGATATAAGGCCAAAAGAATAATGATGATTTTTTTTTAAAATTATAATGAGTAGTAAAATATTAAAGATAAAAGATGGCATGATCCGTTACTGTATTGGAGGCCAAAATGAGATGAATGACCATGATGGGTTGCACCAACAAGTTTCAAAAAAGATAAGTATATCGAATTTATTAATTTTACTTTATTTGGTTTATCCAAAGTTACTTTTAAAATAATATAAATAATAATAAATAAAAATTTACTTGGTAAGTTGGGCCTAGTCCAATGGGCTTAGCAACTTAGAGATTGAATTATATTAGATAAAAGATGAAGATGAATATTAGAAGATTGAAAACTTTATTCCGAATGGCTAAAAGATAGAAAAAGAATAAAATGATATAACTACGATAAGCCATTTGCTCCCATAAAAAAGGTATGCATGCAATTTTTTTAAAAAAAAGTAAGCACAAATGTTATATGGATCGGCACGGGATCAGCCCAACTTACCCTAGGTCGAACCCTGGGCCATACCGAGCAAACCCTTTGGCATTAGTGGGTCATATCGGCATGGCACGATAGCCCACGAGCCAATTACTGTAATGAAAAGTCTTTGTACATCGCCTTCGATGCAGCAAATCCTACATGGGCTGCACGCTTTTTTTAGTCCACATGGATCCCATGTGGCTGACATGATAAGACAGAATAGCAAGGAGATAATATTGCTTTTTGATCTTACATCCATTAAAAGTCATTCAGCTTTTCACCATTGGTGTGCAGATGAAAATGCCCTTTCCCTTCAACCTACTTTAACCCGCCATCTTATCAGAAGAGATGAATGGATCATCGGAGTGAGGATACCAAAGACGTCGAGGGCATAGACGGTGTCTTCGGCGTGGGAATCCTCCGGGTGAGCAACCCTCTCCTTCTTCAGGTGGACCACCGGGTTCGCGTTGATCAGCCCTAGCATCATCTCTTCCTGCCAACTTCCCTTCCCCTCCCTCTCTCGCTTGCTTCTTCCACCACAGTCAAAGCTCACCTTAAGACAAAGCATCAGTTCAAAACCCACGACACCCTAGTTCAAAACCTTAAGACAAAGCATCAGTTCAAACCCACGACACCCTAGTTGGAAACCCACGATACCCTAGTTCAAACCCACGACACCCTAGTTCAAAACCTTAAGACAAAGCATCAGTTCAAAAACCCACGACACCCTAGTTCATAACCCACGACACCCTAGTTCAAAACCTTAAGAAAGCATCAGTTCAAAACCCACGACACCCTAGTTCAAACCCACGACACCCTAGTTCAAAACCTTAAGATAAAGCATCAGTTTAAACCCACGACACCCTAGTTCATCCTAGTTCAACCCACGACACCCTAGTTCAAAACCTTAAGACAAAGCATCAGTTCAAAACCCACGACACCCTAGTTCAAAACCCACGACACCCTAGTTCAAAACCTTAAGACAAGCATCAGTTCAAAACCCACGACACCCTAGCTCATACCCGACACCCTAGTTCAAAACCTTAAGACAAAGCATCAGTTCAAAACCCACGACACCCTAGTTCAAAACCCACAACACCTAGTTCATAACCCACCGACACCCTAGTTCAAAACCTTAAGACAAAGCATCAGTTTAAACCCACGACACCCTAGTTGGAAACCCACGACACCCTAGTTCATAACCCACGACACCCTAGTTCAAAACCTTAAGACAAAGCATCAGTTCAAAACCCACGACACCCTAGTTCATAACCCACGACACCCTAGTTCAAAACCTTAAGACAAAGCATCAGTTCAAAACCCACGACACCCTAGTTAGAAACCCACGACACCCTAGTTCATAACCCACGACACCTAGTTCAAAACCTTAAGACAAAGCATCAGTTCAAACCACGACACCCTAGTTGGAAACCCACGACACCTAGTTCAAACCCACGACACCCTAGTTCAAACCTTAAACAAAGCATAAGTTCAAAACCCCGACACCCTAGTTGGAAACCCACGACACCCTAGTTCATAACCCACGACACCCTAGTTCAAAANTTTTGAACTAGGGTGTCGTGAGTTTTGAACTAGGGTGTCGTGGGTTTCTAACTAGGGTGTCGTGGGTTTTGAACTGATGCTTTGTCTTAAGGTTTTGAACTAGGGTGTCGTGGGTTTCCAACTAGGGTGTCGTGGGTTTTGAACTGATGCTTTGTCTTAAGGTTTTGAACTAGGGTGTCGTCGTGGTTATGAACTAGGGTGTCGTGGGTTTTAAACTAGGGTGTCGTGGGTTTCTAACTAGGGTGTCGTGGGTTTTGAACTGATGCTTTGTCTTAAGGTTTTGAACTAGGGTGTCGTGGGTCGTGGGTTTTGAAATAGGGTGTCGTGGGTTTTGAAATAGGGTGTCGTGGGTTTTGAACTGATGCTTTGTCTTAAGGTTTTGAACTAGGGTGTCGTGGGTTTTGAACTAGGGTGTCGTAGGTTTCTAACTAGGTGTCGTGGGTTTTGAACTGATGCTTTGTCTTAAGGTTTTGAACTAGGGTGTCGTGGGTTTTTGAACTAGGGTGTCGTTGGTTTTGAATGATGCTTTGTCTTAAGGTTTTGAACTAGGGTGTCGTGGGTTATGAACTAGGGTGTCGTGTTTTGAACTAGGGTGTCGTGGGTTTCTAACTAGGGTGTCGTGGGTTTTGAACTGATGCTTTGTCTTAAGGTTTTGAACTAGGGTGTCGTGGGTTTTGAAATAGGGTGTGTGGTTTTGTGGTCTTAAAGTTTTGAACTAGGGTGTCGTGGGTTTTGAACTGATGCTTTGTCTTAAGGTTTTGAACTAGGGTTTCGTGTGTTTTGAACTAGGGTGTCGTGGGTTTCCAACTAGGGTATCGTGGGTTTTGATCTAGGGTGTCGTGGGTTTTGAACTGATGCTTTGTCTTAAGGTTTTGAACTATGGTGTCTTGGGTTATGAACTAGGGTGTCGTGGGTTTTGAACTAGGGTGTTGTGGGTTTTAAACTGATACTTTGTCTTAAGGTTTTGAACTAGGGTGTCGTGGGTTTTGAACTAGGGTGTGTGGGTTTCCAACTAGAGTGTCGTGGGTTTTGAACTAGGGCGAGCTTTGACTGTGGTAGAAGAAGCGAGAGAGGGAGGGGGAAGGGAAGTTGGTAGGGAAGAGATGACGCTAGGGCTGATCAATACGAACCTGATGGTCCACGCGAAGAAGAAGATGGTTGCTCACCCGGAGGATTCCCACGCCCAAGACGCCGTCGATGCCCTCGACGTCTTTGGTATCCTCATCTTCTTTCTCCCCTGGTCCATTGGTTGAAGAAGCTTCAGAAGGCCAGGGTTCTTAATTAATTTGGTGGCAGCTAAGCAGGGGATGGTGGACTCTCAACCATTATTAATTTCTCTCGCCGGATCAGAGTCCTCGTGCACTGGTGGGAGATAAGGACTCCTCGCCTGGTCATAGGTTGCTGGATGGCATGGACGATGGGTTTACGGCTCCGTCTCAGACTGCATGATGGTTCAGCTGTCTTAACCTCACCTTGTGGAGGACACGGTGGACTGGAGAATGTTGTGAGTGATCGGGAGACCGAGACTTAATTTGGTCAAGGTTCAGATAGTGGTTATACTATGAAGTTGAGTTATCCATTTGTTATCATGGTTATTTTAAGATTCCTTGCATTTTATTTTATTTATTTATTTATTTATTTGTTAAAAGTGGGTGATCACACTAGTTTAATGCGAGTCAACCCTGATATATCATAAAACAGAATTTACTTTAGAGTAATGGGGCAGGGGTCTTCCTGTCTCCATATTAAAAATTGGAGTGATGGGCCACTGAGGCCACCACCCAATCCGCAGCATTATATCTATGCCGAATCTAGACGTTGTGAGCTTTCCGAAGGGTAGACCAAATATCTTGGAGTAAAGGTTGCTTGGAAGGTGATCACATACAGTAATCCTGCTGAATCCATCGGATGACCGTAGTACAGTCTCCCTCAAAGAGACAATGAGTATGAAGGATCCGAGTGATGAACGAAATACCAGCCTAAGCTACATAAAGCTCGGTCAAAAAAACTGAGGAGTTTAGAAGGCTAGAAGCTATCTGCCGCTAACATTACTCCATCAGTCCTCAATAATAAAAGCTGAGTCCTTGCATTTTATTTGGAGTTAGGATGACAATTTTGTACTGAAAATTGATTTCAAATGTGTTCCATCATCCTTCATGCATTGGGACTGCCATACCTTTGTTGGAATTGACGGTGATTTAAAGAAACTGATATCGGAAATATTGTGGAGATTGTGTAAGCTATGATTATTTTATTGTATTATATAGGACTGACATTGAGATGGTGGCTGGATTTCAAAAGACTACTGTTTTTGTGGCAATGTGGTAGCTCTAATGCTGTAATGCAAGCCAGTTACCCTTGCTAGGCTTTATGGAAAGCTAAATGGGCTACTTTTTGTGAAAGTTCTTCATGTTGCTCGGAATAAATTTTCTTTGGCCTAATATTTTTAGTAGGGAATGACTTTGTGCATCATCTCTAGTATACGAACGCATGCATCGGACGTGATCATTAGCCGCGCGCCCGTGCAGGCGCGCGTGCCACAGCCCAATGGGCTGTGGAGCACCCCGCTCGTGCGCCCGCACGGGTGCGCGGCCAATGGGCGCATCTGGTGCACGCTTTCTGCACCAAAGGTGGTGCAGAAAGACTTTTCCTTCCTAGTAAAGGCACACTGTCCATGTCTAATGGGCCACTAATGGGCCTTGGTGCAAGCACAGCTCAACCACAAGGCTTGGTCCTGTTTAGACCTTGCTAGAGGCCTGGCCGTCTAACCAATTTCCATGAACTATTGAGGGCCCAAAAAAGGACCACCACCATCCTATCCATCTACGAAAAAGTCTTTTAGCACCGTATGCGGTGCAGAAGGTGCGCACGATGATTAGCCATGCACGCATATAGACTACGCTTGCGGTGCGCAAAAAAATGAAATTGTTCTTGATATACAGCCGCAGGCACATGCAATCAATCACCGCGCAAGTGTGAGCGATTTGCACCATGCTTGGCGAACAAAGTCCTTTCCATCCATCTACATGCAAGGTCTTCGACCATCGAGGGCCCACCATAGCGTGGGCAGCATACCTCAAGAACCTCGCCTGCATTGATTCTATCAATCCATGTCCAAGACCATAAGCTAGACATTAAAATTCAAACCCACAAAATTTACAATTCTTATTAAATTCTATCTTGTTATTGTTAGTGCGTAGTCACCAAGCGAAAGCAAGTGAGCTTAGGTTTTCTATGGACCTTATGAGTACAAATTAGTATGATCATACATGTTTGATAATACATGTGTTGGTGATAGTGTGTTAATTAAGTGTAAAAATTTATTATGACACATATTATGACCGTATGTACATACATTAAAGATGTTAAGTGAATCAGAGGAGCCTGAGACCGACTCGATCAGTAGGAGATGAGCCAAGCCTAGTATGGCATGGCTGCTATAGTAACCATGTCAAACTATCTTATAAATTCATGTTCTTGGTCAGCATGAAGCGTCTTTATGCATCGCCTCTGGTGCACGAAGGTGTGCACCGAGCATAGCCATTGGCCGCGCGCGTCGGATGCGCGTACCATGGCCCATTGGGCCGTAGCGCATCCCGCATGCACACCCACATGGGCGCGCGGTCAATGGGCATGCTCGGTGCGTGCCTTCGTGCACTGGAGGCAGTGCACGAAGACTTTTTCTGGTCAGCATAGTTCACAACCTATGAGCAGGCCCCTGTGGTCCTAACAGGCTAGCCCATTGCTGGCCCACTAGGCACAAGTCTGGCACGCTTCGCTGAACATGATTTTTTGGATCTATGCCCTTTTCTATTGTATGTTCTTAATTTTCTCCTGCTACTTCAATTATAAAATCCCAATTGATACTTAGATTTTAATTATGTTTCAATTAACTAAATTTATTTTTTTCTTAAAAGTCGTTTTTTTACAAATTTAATTATATACTTCCATATCATGCTTCTTTTGCATCACAATTTGCCCCTGATTCACTATATATACAGAATAATTATAATAAGCTCCTTTCAGCTTTAGAAATGTCAATCTTTAGCCACCAAAGTCATGTGCTTAATTAAATTTCAAAATTACTGAATCCTAACAAGAATTTGCTTCTCAATGGAGTTTAACTATAGGTGTAATACCCACAAGCATGAATAGTCTCATATCGGATGGAAAAAAAATTGCTTAAAGAGTTATAACTCAAGATCATCAGTTACCAATTAACTTGTACTTGAGTTTTTGAGTTTTTAAGATCACATGAACCCAGCTCACCAATAAGCTAATTGGGTTAGTAGGTGGACTTAAGGCATTACAGATAGTATCAAAACTGATTTGATTGTATGAAAGTTGATGGATAGAAGGAAAGACTACCTATGAGACAGTGACGACATTCTATCATGATGTGGAGTTATCCTTATAGCGCCAACGATACCACTTGGGATCGATTCTGACTAGCTTATAGCGTGTTATAGCATCAACGACTCTAATCGAGGTAGATTTTAACTAGATTGTAGTATGCAATGAGGATATCATCTGATAAAGCTACATCAAATGAGAAAAAAATAATTTGAAGAGTTATAATATAGCGTAAATTCACCTACGCCAATTCATTTGCACTTGAGTTTTTAAGGCCACATAATCCTAACCCATAAACAGATTAATTGGACCAGCATATAAGCTTAGGACGTTACAATATGCTTCGATCTTACTCATTTTGATGGATCCAAATATGAATTCAAACTTAATTGTTCTTACCAAGTTTGGATATAAATATAGTATGAATCTAGTCCCAATCCAACCTATGTATAACCTTAGCCCCACCTCTTGCCTTTGTGTTGACCCACTTATTGATTTTGATGAATAACAAAAATTATTTGAGTATATTCCTTTATTACTAATAATTTTGATTAAGCGTTTCAAAGATTTAATCCTTTAATCAATCAAAATCATAAAGAAAATCGAGCTTGATCTTAAGTCTAGCCTTAAGAGTCAATTTCAGCACTTAGAGTCGACTCCTATAGTCAAGGAGCTCACTGTGGCACATTTCGGCATGCATTGGCACTTTTGGCATAGACTCGAGTTGACTTCTATAGAATCTTGAGTCGACTCAGTCAGAAAGACAAAGAGACCTCATTTCTGCATCGAGCTCGAGTCGACTCGATTAGTTATAAAGAGAGTGTGTTTTTCGGGACTCAATTCAAGTCGGACTCCCGCACAAGTTCGAGCCGACTCCTGCACGAACTCGAGCCGACCCCCTAAACAGCAAGAGCCGACTCCTCTACGAGCAGAAAATCATTTTTGGTCAACCTACGTTCGAGCGGACTCCCGCACCTGTTCGAGTCGACTCGAAGCCTGACAGGAGCTGACTCCAAAACTATCAGAGATGGCTTCAGAACCTGACATTTCTTCAATGGACTTCAATGGCTCTATCTTCATCCATGCTTAACACTCTTCCAACTGCTAATAATGGCTAGTTTACTTCTAAAAGTGAATTTCAAAGGTGATTATAAGTAAGAGCTAGCCCTGGGTTGACTCAAAGAGATGAGGACAAAAAGAAAAATCACAAGAGAAAAGTTCAAATTTCAAAAGCCTTAGAGTGAAAACAGAGGTCAAGAAAAATCTCAAGAATCTGAAGCTAATCTTAAGAAATTTTCATCAAATCAAAGGGAGAAGAAGAGAGTCCTAGTTCTTCCAAAGCTTCAATGTCAAAGAATCTTCCAAAGCTTCAAACACATCTTGAGAAAGATCAAATAGAGAAAAAGAAGAAAAGCTAACTTCAGAAATCTTATAATCAGACTTCTATTTCTATTTGATTATATTATTTTATTTGCTTATTTTTGAAGCTTTATTTCTACTGTAACTAAACTCTTTATTGCTTTTGTAAGTTGATTCAATCAGGGGATTGAATCAAAAGGGCAGTTTGGCCTTGTGCAAGCTAAGAGGCTTGTGAGAGGTTTTGTGCTGATAATCCTGTGAAAACCAGCCAGGTTCATTGTGATTCTGGGGTAAAATAATAAGTTTGAGTTGTGAGCTTGTAAAACAACTCCGCTGTAATCAGGAAAGATTATTGTGAGGCCCAAGAGTTCCTAGGGAGTAGACGTACGTGTAGCTAACATCGAACCACTATAAAATCCTTGTGTTTGTCGTGCTTGACTCTTTTCTCTCATTTCTCTTCTCTATAATCTGCTTGCATTATTTTTCATTACACTCATACTCTTTCAATCACTGCATACACTACAAGAAATTACTGAAATAGCGACGCAAATTTAGCGATGCATTCTTGCGTCGCTAAATTGCGACCAAATTGCGACGCCTCCGCGACAAAAAAATTTGCGACTCAATTAGCAATGCATTAGCGACTCAATAAACCAGATAATCAAAAAAATTAATTTTTTAATTTAGCAACGCAAATAATGTGTTAATATTTTTAAAATTAAATTTTATAAAATATAATTATGAAATAAAAATATTGCGACGCAACCAAATGCGTCGCAATGTTTTCAAAAAATTAATTATGTTAAATAGCGACGCAATAGCGACGCAATAAACTAGAAAATTAAAAAAATAATTTTTAATTTAGCACCGCAAGTATTACGTCACAATTATTTTAAATTAAATTAATTTTTATAAAATATAATTATAAAATAAAAATATTGCGATGCAATTCAGTGCGTCGCAATCTTTTTAAAAATTGATTATGTTAAATAGCGACGCAATAAAATAAAAAATTAATAAAACTAATTTTTTTATTTAGCGATGCAAGTATTGCGTCGCAATATTTTTAAAAAATAAATTTTATAAAAAAAATTAAAAGTAATTATGAAATAAAAATATTGCGACGCATTTGATTGCGTCGCTCTATTTTAAAAAAAATTAATTATGTTAAGTAGCGACGCATTAGCGATGCAATAAATCAGAAAATTAAAAAATTAATTTTTAATTTAGCGATGCAAATAATGTGTCGCAATATTTTTTTAAAAAATAAATTTTATAAAATATAATTAAAAGATAAAAAAATTAAAAATAAAACATTGCGACGCAATGAAATGCGTCGCAATTGTTTTAAAAAAATAAATTTTGGTACATGCGTCGGATTGGTCATCGCCGATCAGGATCACGGCTTGGATCGATCGCAACCGTCGGATCGATCGCGATAGTCCGAGATCGATCGTCGCCGATCGGGATCACGTCTTGGATCGATCGCAACCGTCGGATCGTCGCTGATCGGACCGATCGCAATGGTCCGAGATCGATCGTCTTTGACTGGAATCATGGCTTGGATCGATCGCAACTATTGGATCATAGCCGATCGGATCGATCGCAACGGTCCGAGATCAATCGTCGCCGATCGGGATCATGGCTTGGATCGATCGCAACCATCGGATCGTTGCCGATCGGAGCAATCGCAACGGCTCGAGATCGATCGTCGTCGATCAGGATTAGGGCTTGGATCGATCGCAACCGTCGGATCATCGCTGATCGAACCGATCGCAACGGTCCGAAATCGATCATCGCCGATCGGGATCATGGCTTCGATCTATCACAACCGTCGGATCGTTACCGATCGGGTTCACGGCTTGGATCGATCGCAACCGGATCGTCGCCGATCGGACCGATCGCAACGGTCCGAGATCGGTCGTCGCTGTTCGGGATCAGGGCTTGGATCGATCGCAACCGTCGGATCGTCGCCGATCGGATCGATCGCGACGGTCCGAGATCGATCGTCGCCGATCGGGATCACGGCTTGGATCGATCGCAACCATCGTCGTCGATCGGACCGATCGCAATGGTCCGAGATCGGTCGTCGCCGACCGGATCATGGCTTGGATCGATCGCAACCATCGGATCATAGCCGATCGGATCGATTGCAATGGTCCGAGATCGATCGTCCGATCGAGATCACGGCTTGGATCGATCGCAACCGTCGGATCGTTGCCGATCGGAGCGATCGCAATGGCCCGAGATCGATCATCGTCGATTGGGATTAGGGCTTGGATCGATCGCAACCATCGGATCATCGCCGATCGAACCGATCGCAACGGTCGAGATCGATCGTCGCCGATCGGGATCATGGCTTGGATCTATCGCAACCGTCGGATCGTTGCCGATCGGGTTCACATCTTGGATTGATCGCAACCATCGGATCGTCGCCGATCGGACCGATCGCAATGGTCCGAGATCGGTGTCGCCGATCGGGATCAGGGCTTGGATCGATCGCAATCGTCGGATCGATCGCGACGGTCCGAGATCGATCGTCGCCGATCGGGATCACGGCTTGGATCGATCACAACCGTCGGATCGTCGCCGATCGGATCGATCGCAACGGTCGGAGATCGGTCATCGTCGATCGGGATCTGGGCTTGGATCGATCGCAACCATCGGATCATCGCCGATCGGATCGATCGCAACGGTCTGAGATCGATCGTCACCGATCGGGATCACGGCTTGGATCGATCGCAACCGTCGGATCGTTGCCGATCGAAGCGATCGCAACGGTCCTAGATCAATCGTCGTCGATCAGGATTAGGGCTTGGATCGATCGCAACCATCGGATCGTCGCCGATCGGATCGATCGCGACGGTCCGAGATCAATCGTTGCTGATCAGGATCACGGCTTTGATCGATCGCAACTGTCGGATCGTTGCCGATCGGATCGATCGCGATGGGTCCGAGATCGATCATCGCCGATCGGGATCACGGCTTGGATCGATCGCAATCGTCGGATCGTCGCCGATTGGATTGATCGCGATGGTCCGAGATCGATCGTCGCCGATCGGGATCACGGCTTAGATCGATCGCAACTGTCGGATCATCATCGATCGGACCGATCGCAACGGTCCGAGATTGATCGTCACCGATCGGGATCAGGGCTTGGATCGATCGCAACCTTCGGATCGTCGTCGATCGAACCGATTGCAACGGCCCGAGATCGTCGTCGATCAGGATCAGTGCTTGGATCGATCGCAACCGTCGGATCGTCGCCGATCAGACCGATCGCAACAGTCCAGATCGGTCGTCACCGATCGGGATCAGGGCTTGGATCAATCGCAACCGTCGGATCATCGCCGATCGGATCGATCACGATCGGAGATCGGTCATCGTCGATCGGGATCTGGGCTTGGATCGATCGCAACCGTGGATCATCGCCGATCGGACCGATCGCAATGGCCCGAGATTGGTCATCGCTGATCGGGATCAGTACTTCGATCGATCGCAACCGTCGGATCATCGCCGATCGGACCGATCACAACGGCCCGAGATCGGTCGTCACCGATCGGGATCAGGCTTGGATCGATCGCAACGTCGGATCATCGCCGATCGGATCGATCGCGACGGTCGGAGATCGATCGTCGCCGATCGGGATCAGGGCTTGGATCGATCGCAATGATTTTAAGAAAAAATAATTTTTATCAAATATAATTATCAAATAAAAATATTGCGATGCAAATCAGTGCATCGCAAATATTTTAAAAAAATAAATTATGTTAAATAGCGACGCAATAAATTAGAAAATTAAAAAATAAATTTTAATTTTGCGACGCATATTTTGCATCGCAATATTTTTAAAAAAATTATAAAAAATTGAAAATAAAACATTGCGACGCAACCATATGCATCGCAATGATTTTAAGAAAAAGTAATTTTTATCAAATATAATTATCAAATAGAAATATTGCGACGCAAATCTGTGCATCGCAAATATTTAAAAAAAATTAAATTATGTTAGATAGCGACGCATTAGCGACGCAATAAATCAAAAAAAAAAAAATAAATTTTAATTTTGCGACGCATCTATTGCGTCGCAATATTTTTTTAAAAAAATAAATGTTATAAAAAAAAAAAACAAAATATTGCGACGCAACCATATGCGTCGCAATTATTTTAAGAAAAAATAATTTTTATCAAATATAATTACGAAATAAAAATATTGCGACAAATCATTGCGTCGCAAAGTTTTAAAAAAATTAAATTACGTTATAGCGACGCATTAGCGACGCAATAAACCAAAAAATTTTAAAAAAAATAATTATTAACTTTGCGACGCATCTATTGCGTCGCAAAGTTTTGTAAAAAAAATAAATGTTGTACAAAATTTAAAAATAAAACATTGCGACGCAACCATATGCGTCGCAATTATTTTTAGAAAAAATAATTTTTATCAAATATAATTATCAAATAAAAAAGTTGGGACGCATTAGCGACGCATTTTCTCTGAAAATAAAAAAAAATTTCCCGCCGGTCATTGCCGCCAAATTAGCGACTCATTAGCGACGCAATTATTTACGTCGCTAAGTTTCCTAGAAAATAATAAAAAAAGATAAATTAGTGACAGATTAGCAACGCATAATTGCATCGCTAATCCATAATATTTTTTAAAAAAATAGCGAGGGTTTAGCGACGCAAAATTGCGTCGCTAAACCCTAGTATATATTCTGAGTCGCGCCCGCCCCCCCCCCCCCCCCCCCGGCCTCTTCTTCTTCCTCTTCTAACCCTAATCCGCGCCGTCCCCGTCCTCCACCTCCCCCCGCCCTCTCCCCCGGCGTTAGGAGCCACCGGCGGCAGCCCCCCCCCCCCCCGCCCTCCCGTTTCCATGTGGCCAGGCCAGGCCACCGGTTTAAAAAAAAAATTGTGGTGGGTTTTTCCCCCACCCCTGAGGCGTTGGCGGTGGCCTATTAAAAAAAATTATTGGGGTGGGGTTTTTCTACAATTTAGCAGGTTCAATTATATTAAATAGAGACTTCACAAACATTTATATTGGACATAATAATCTTAAGAAGTCAGTTATATATATAGAACACTATTCCTATATATGTATAATTGACAAGAATTTATGAATAACAAGCATAAGTTCGATTGTCTTCGGATTTCCATATTATTAATCACAGCACTATAACCTTTAGACCCGTTTGAGAATTTGTAAGACTTAGTCTTGCAAATTCTCAAATTATCCTGGTGGACAGTTGTGAATATTTTTTGCGATATGTTAGTCTGCTATTAATCATCGTTGGTTGAGATTGTGGTTTGTATTTGCTCATGCATTCTCCTAGTGTGGCATATGTGCCATACATTTAGGAGAACATATGGGGAAATGCTGCTGAAATTTCAATGTAAACCATCGATGATAATTAATAGCAGAATAACATATCACAAAAAATATTCTTGAATGGGATAGGGCCTCACCTTTTAGACATGGAGTGAAGGCGGAATTAATTTAGGACACTTGATTGCTTGTGAAGTCTGATGATTGAATGGACCGCATTGTGGCCCGGCCCGAACCCAATCCCTAGCATTATGCCTGGCATGAACCTGTGCCTCAGTCCTTGCTAGCATGTGGCAAGGATGGTAGCCGTGGCCCGGCCTTGCAGGGTAGGGACCTTAGTTGTGTAAAAGAAAATTGGTTTAGTTATAAATGATTTAAGTAGTTGTTATTTACCTTAGTTGAGTAAAAGAAATAATTTAGTTATATATGTACTAATGCTAATATAGTTTTATATTGTGGTTTTCTTTAATAGTATACCAGAAATTGTATAAGTCGGTCAAAAATGAGCGGGGCTCGCTCGTGGATGTATGCAAGGATAAAAGATGGCTTGCTTAATCCAGATTTTCTGAATGGATTGGAAGAATTTATCGCATTTGCATGTAGCCAACCTGAATGGATGGATGGGCCTAGGATTAGGTGCCCATGCAACTTCCACAGGTGTCAGAATAAAGCCTACAGAGATGTTGAAACTGTTAAGGTGCATTTGTTTAAAAAGGGGTTTATTCCTGATTACGATGTTTGGTACTGTGATGGTGAACCGGAGGAAATTTCGGTAGCTGTTACAAGCCAACAAGTGTCAATTCCCGAAGATGAACCATTTGTGAATTTAAACACATATGAAGAAATGGTGATGAATATGAAGAAATGGTGATGAATGCATCGGATAATGAATTCAATCAGAATACATTTATGGAAGAACCAAATCCAGATGCACAGCAATTTTATGATATGTTGCGTGCTGCAAATCAAGAATTATATCCTGGTTGTGAGGGTCATTCCCAGTTGTCTACGGCTGCTCGGTTGTTGAATATTAAGGCAAAACATCAATTATCTGAAAAGGCGTTTAATTCTGCAGTTGGGTTAATCAAGGAAATTTTGCCAAATGATAATGTTATAGCAGATAGTTTTTACTCAATGAAGAAGTTGTTGTGGGCTTGGGCTCCCGATTAATAAGATCGATTGTTGCTTGAACAATTGTATGATATATTGGGGTGAAGACTCAGAGCTGAGATGGTGTAAGATTTGTGGATAATCGAGGTACAAAAATGGCGAAGGGGGAGCTAGTACAAGTAGGAGGAAAAGTGTTCCTTATAAGAGGATGCATTACTTTCCTCTTACTCTACGCCTGCAGAGATTATACAGATCTGAGGCTACAGCTGCTGATATGAGATGGCATGCTGAACATGAATCCAAAGAGGATGAAATGAGGCATCCATCAGATTCAAAAGCTTGGAAGCATTTCAATGAAAATCATCCTGATTTCGCTGAAGATATAAGGAATGTGAGATTAGGTCTTTGTACCGATGGCTTCCAACCATTCGGTCAAGCAGGGCAACAGTATTCATGTTGGCCTGTGATACTTACTGTATATAACCTTCCTCCATGAAAGTGCATGAAAGATACTGCAATGTTTTTGACAGTTTTGGTTCCAGGACCATCAAATCCAAAGGACAAGATTGATGTCTTCCTGCAACCGTTGGTGGCCGAATTGAAAATGTTGTGGGAAACAGGAGTCGTAGCCTACGACATTTCTATGAAACAGAATTTCATCATGAGAGCTGCTTTGATGTGGACAATAAGTGACTTCCCGGCATATGCAATGTTGTCTGGTTGGAGCACTGCTGGACGTCTGGCATGCCCTCATTGCATGTATGATTCTGATGCATTTACATTGCAGAAGAGTGGTAAGCAGTCATGGTTTGATAATCATAGGAAGTTCTTGCCCCCAAATCATCCTTACAGGCGTAACTTGATCGCTTTCCGGAAGAACAAAGCAGTCACAAAATTCGTCGAACCGGTTAGGTCCGGCATGGATATATTTGATACTATAGAGCATTTGGGGTTAAGGTTTGCTTGGGAACCGGATGCAGATAGAATAAATGGCCGTATATGTAAAGAACATAACTGGAAGAAGCGGAGTATATTTTGGGATTTGCCTTATTGGAGCACAAATCTCATCCGGCACAACTTGGATGTTATGCATATCGAGAAAAAATTCTTTGATAACATATTTAACACGGTGCTAAACATCCCAGGAAAAACCAAAGACACTGCAAAGTCAAGAGAAGAACTTAATCAGTATTGCAGAAGAGGTGATTTGAGGCGGAGTGCCGACGGGACCTATCCTAAAGCCTATTACACTCTTGACAGAAATTCACGAGAAGTTTTATGTAACTGGCTTAGAGGGTTAAAATTTCCAGATGGTTATGCCTCAAATATCAGTAGGTGTGTGGACATGCATAAGCTCAAGTTGTTCGGCATGAAGAGTCACGACTGCCATGTTTTCATGCAACGGTTATTGCCTATAGCTTTTCGTGAGTTGCTTCCGCAATATGTCTGGAAGGCATTGACGAAGCTTAGCTTGTTCTTCAAGGAGTTATCTGCCGCAGTCATTACTTCTGCATTCATGGCAAGGCTTGAGGAGGAAATTCCAATTATTTTATGCAAGCTGGAGCGAATATTTCCTTCCAGTTTTTTTGACTCAATGGAGCATTTACCGGTTCACTTGCCATACGAAGCGAGCATAGCTGGTCCCGTGCAGTATCGCTGGATGTATCCTTTTGAGAGGTAAATATATACATCATTAAGACATGTTGACATTTCAAATATTATTTCATTGCAAGAAAATTGGTTAATTTTTTGTCTCAACTTTACATATTGGTACCTTAAGAAGTTAAAAAATAATGTGCGTAATAAGGCAAGGGTTGAAGGTTCTATATGCAATGCACACTTGGTCGAAGAAGTTTCAGCTTTTGTCTCGCATTACTTTGAGGGTCACGTCCACACGAGGAGCCGAAATCTTGGTCGTAATGATGACGTATGTGTGGACGAAGGAGAACCTAATGACGATAGAATATCAATTTTTAAAGGTATCGGTCGTTCATTTGGAGGGCAGAAGTCAAGAAATCTTAGCGATATGGAGTATAATGTAGCACATTATTACATCCTAATGAATTGTAGAGATGTCGATCCATATATTGAGTAAGTGTATACTTCAATGCTTAATTGAACTTCTAATTTAAATTATAATATACCACAATATTTAATTACTAACATAAGTTTTAATCCTTATCATCCCATAAGGATGTATTGTGATAGATAACGACAGATGAATCCCGACATCAGTCAAGTTGCAATTGGGCAGAAGTTAGAAATGGAGTTCGCTTACTGGTTTAATGAATTTATGAGTAGTATCACTCAATCAATTTCAATAATGGCTTTTATTTTTCGAATTGGTTGTGAATAGCTTATTAATTTATAGGTAAATGGTCCATGGTCCACAACCGATAATATTTTTATTAAATGTCTATCGCAATGGCCATTGAAGACCGTAACAACCTCTACTGGCTATTTTGTTAATGGGTACAAATTTCAGATTGAACGATTAGCAGCTTCAAGAGGCACGCAGAACTGGGGCATGTGTGTTAAAGGAGAAAGTGTTGGAGCAAATATACAGGATTATTATGAAAGTTAGTAGAGGTGGTTGAAGTTGAATATCCCGGTTGGCCTATGAAACGAACCATATTATTTTGTTGCGATTGGTTCGATTTGACAGTTCCTATGGGCAAAAGGGTTCAAACGACTATAATTTGGTTGAAGTAAACCATCGACGAAGATTGCAAGAAATATGAACCATTCATCCTTGCATCCCAAGCTCAGCAAGTGTTTTACTGCGGATATCCAAGTTTGCGCAACGACAAGCGAGATTGGTGGGCTGTTTCTAAAATCGTCCCATGTTCAACAATCGTATTAGAGGAGAGTTCATCAAGTCAATCAGCCGAGTGCCCTGCATTTCAAGAGGATGAGATAGAAATGCATGCAATTGAGGACGACACAAGGGATCCTGAAACATCACTTAGAGATCCAAATGGTGATGTCCAGGAAATTGCGGATGCAAATGTTTGGTTTCGTTCCGATGATAATGAAACTGAATCGCAGTCTGATACGGCATCAGATGTTGAACCAACATTTCACGAAACAAATGACACCGATTAAACATAGAGGTTTTTTTAAATTCAACTTTATTTTATAAGTGTTAAATTTTTACATAGTCAATCATTAATCGTAATTTAATTGCATGAATCTTTAGTATTTTCAGTATGACGGGCAGAGGTAGATCTACCGACGATATACGGAGTGAGCAGGGACGTAGCCCTGCTGCATCAGATCACATGAGCTTTGGAGATGGAGAGTTCGGATCTCCATACATCGCACAGCCTTCGATCTCTCCAGCAGTCGGCGGTGATCCTGCATTGGTATTACCATCCAGCCAATCGGCACATACCTCCGAGAGTTCTTCCACCATCGGCCGCACCGTACTTCGACTAGATGCTCAGGGGCTATAAGTATATACTAATTAAAATATATATTTATGTTTTTAAGTCAATTACTTATAAATATGTATTTTTTTAACAGATTTATTGAGCAGCATCATGTATCGAGCCACATCAGCTCTGTATTTCAGTGGCGTGCAAATCCCAGTGGCTACGATTGGTGCCACGTATATGCAGCTACAAGGGAGTTTTATTTTTCTGAGTTTCAGGTAAACTTATTAAATACAATTTATCACTGATATAAAATTTCTTAATCTTAATAAATTCTAAAACTAACTATTTATTTTAATGCAGAAAAAGTTTACGTGAGACCCTGCCAGCCATGATGCCATTAGGGCAGCATGGGAGGCTCTTACGGGACGCCGATACTCCGACATGCTTCATCGTTGGAGGTCATCGGGTCACCGTCTTGTGCATGTGCCAGAGGGTATTTGGCACGAGTGGTAGCAGGCCTGGCAGTTCGATGGCTGGCACAGGAGGTCCGCATCAGCCAGCATGAACCGTCGATCTGAGAGGGGCTGTCCTGGCATGGGTCTCTCCTGCCACACTTCGGGCTCCATTTCAATTCAGAAGCACAGACGCCGTATGGTAAGAAAACATAAATAATTTAATTACTAATTTAGTTATTTACAAATATTTACATTAATATCAATTTTTTTATTGTTATAGTCTGAGCAGGAGGGCAGAGATCCTGGTGAGTTTCGTCTATTCAAGGCGACACACACCAGGAGGGACGGTTCCTGGGTCGATACGCGATCACGGAAGGTTGCGGTAAGAAATTAGCTTTATGTAGTATCTGTTTAATTTCTAAAATTTTATTTAGAGAAATTTATTGATTCATTTATTATTGATTTTATAATTCAAAGACACGAGTCGAGGAGCTTCGCTCCCAGGCATCGCAGGTCGACTCCACTGATGGGGAGACGCCCGTCAAACTCTCAGCAGAGGAGAGTCGACGTGTGTTTTTGGAGACTGTTGGTGCCCAGCCGCAAGACCGCAGGGTCTATGGTCTGGGCACTAGAGCTTCTGCATATTTTTCCCATCATGCCTCCAGCTCACGATATTCTGGTGATATTCCTGCCGAGCGTTTAGACGACATTCGAAGATCTATTACGGAGGAGGTTCGGCAGGACGTTCATCAAGAGGTTCGGCAGGAGTTCGAGCACGAGTTCGAGCAGTGTATGTGAGGCCATCAGCAGGAGCTTGCAGACGTGCGAGATCAATGTGTCAGTTGCAAGATATGGTTAGCCGCATGTCGCAGGGTTCCAGCCTCCATGTGATCGCGCGGATTCTTGATGTATTTTTTTTTCTTTTTATATTTTGTACATGAAAACTTTAAAATTTTAATATTAATTTTTTTGAAAATTGAATGATTATTTTTGGATCAATATGAGTGAAGAATATTTCGATCAATATTTAAATGTAACGAAATTATTAACCGTTTTAATTTTTAATATTTTATTTTAAAAAAAATTTAATTAGCGATGCATTAGCGACTAAAATTGCATTGCTAATATTTTTAAAATATTATTATTAAATATTGCGATGCAATGACCTGGCATCGTAATTTTTTTAAAAAAATTTAATTAGCGACACATTAGCGACTAAAATTGCATCGCTAATATATCTAAATATATTATTATTAAATATTGCGATGCAACTAAATGTGTCGCAATATTTAATAATAATAATTTAGAAATATTAGCGATGCAATTTAAGTTGCTAATGCATCGTTAATTAAATTTTTTTAAAAAATAAATTAATTAATTAGCGACTCAATTACGATGAGGTTTTTCATCGCAAATATTTTTAAAAAATTATTTTAAAAATTAGCGACGCATGTATGTTGCGTCGCAATATTGCGACGCATTTAATTGCATCGCAATATATTGCAATGCATTTATTACATCGCAGAGAGTCGTTGTTAAGCGACGTAATTGCGACAAATTGAGATTGCGACGACATTCGTAGCGACGCCGCAATTGCGTCGCTATATGGTGTTAGCGACGTATTAGCGACGCATTTGGGCGTCGCTATATTTAAATTTTCTTGTAGTGATATTAGCATTACTTGTTTAAATTTGTTTAAAATTTTTAAGAACCTAATTCATCCCTCCTCTCTTGGGTTGCCATCTAGGCCAATACTTTGGTCTAGAGATCCATTAGGGCATTTGTTCCCTTACTAAGCTCTAGCTGCATAGCCTTGATTTTTGATCAATAGCCCACCCGCTGCTACCCCCACCCCCACAAAAATAACTCAGGTTTATAAAAATTTTAGATTTTTCAGATTTTTTACTAAATCTTGTTATAGATGTACATGAAATTGCTGTTTTTTTAAGAAGAAATATTATAATTGTTCTTGTTGTTTTTCTTTTCTAGGTTATTGGATAAAAAGGAGGATGAAGAAACGACAAGTTTGGTAATGAGAAATTTTGATTCTTTTAAGCAAAAACTACATTTTTAAATCAAAATAAAGTCACCTTGAAAGTCTAGTAAACCATTCTCCATTTAATCCTCATTATTTTTATTGCTTTTACCTTTTAAAATTTAATTAGCATAAAATATTTATTGTACCATGTTGTACCATAATTAAGTCTCTAACTTAGTTTTTTTTAATAAGAATTTAAGTTATATACAGAAGGTATGAAGGTACCATGACAACAATTATCACTGCGATTCTAGTGCTCATAAAGAGTGCCAATAACCATAAAAACAATAAAAAATTAAGAACATGAAAGCATTTTTCTCATATAAGTTTATGATTTAAGTTATTTTCTATTGATAGCTAATTAATAAATATTTTTATTTTGTCACAATGATATAGTAGTTCATTTCTTTATGATCTAGAAATTGAAACAATAATCATAATACGACAATCTAGTATTGACTTAGTTTTTTTTAATGAGAATTTAAGTTATATACGTGAAGGTATGAAGGTACCATTATAACAGTCATCACTGTAATTCTAGTGCTCATAAAGAGTGCCAATAACCATAAAAACAATAAAAATTTAAGAACATGAAAGCATTGTTCTCATATAAGTTTATGATTTAAGTTATTTTCTATTGATAGTTAATTAATAAATATTTTATTTTGTCACAATGATATAGTAGTTCATTTCTTGTTGATCTAGAAATTGAAACAATGATCTGGCGGTTGGGTGATTCCTGCCCCTCTGTATTATAGCAAATTTTGTATTCTGACCTATCTGACCTATCTGGGATAATTCGTACTAGACTAGTATGATTATCCGCTTGTACAAAAAAAAAAAAAAAAAACAATGATCGTACACACGACAATCTAGTATTGATTAGCTAAAAAGAAATTTATCAAAAATAATATGATAAGTGTATCTATATTCATAATATATCATGATATCAAGTTAACTCTCTAATGCATCTTGAATTTTTGGAATTAAAGATAAGTTGACAAAGTTATAAGCAATTTCTGAATATATGTCAATACTCATGAATTTTAAGAAAATTAAGGAAATACCATGACGTGTTGATAATTAAGGAGAAGTTTTATAAAATTTTATCCAAATTTTTATAATTATTTCTTACAAAAATAGATATTACATAACTCAAAAGTCTAGTCGAAGTTGAAAATCTATTTTTTAATGCTTTTACTTAATATTAATAACTTTAATTTCCTTAAGAAAATTGGTTTTCTAATGGGTGTAGGAAATCTATTAGTTTTAAAAAGTTAACATTATGTGAAAAGTATAAAACATATTGGATTTAGGAAATCCCTTTATAGCTAATTAAGATCTTGAGCATTAAAATTAAAGGATTAGTTGGTTCTCTGTGAGCACTACCAATTTTATATGAAAGATAATTCCTATTTTATATGAAAGATATAAGCAACCTTACTCTATTTAGAGAACTTTTAGATTGATTTATGATCATAAAAGGATTTTTAAAAATTTTAAAATATTTTATATAACTATTTATATGAAAATTTAGATTAAATAATTTTGTTGAAATATTTTAATATTACAAAATCTATATGTTTGGTTTTTTTATAACATTAAATTAAGATAAAAATTTATGTTAAATCTATGATTTGAATGTGCTTGAAATTTAAGTTGAAAATTATAATATGTTATAGTTGCTAAATATTTTTAATTTAATATTTATGACATAAAAAAATCTAAAAATGTTTTCATATTTTGTTTAAATGAAAATGTAGCACCACAACAAATGCGTAGGATAGCAACACCTTCCCGATGCATAAGAAAATTATAAATATGTTTTTATTTCCCGTAGATTCCTCCTCCTCTCTCTGTATTCTCCAATAAAGAAAAATATTAAATTTTTTATTATTCTCCGTCTCTTGTTTGTATGATCAAGGCGTCTAAAGTTATAAAAGTCCAATTTTTTCGGGTGTTTTCTTGCTGCAGTGAGGATTTCTCTCTGTGTTTATTTTTTTTAGGACGGCCCGGCCATGTGGATCTCGCTTGCTGGGGTTGAAGGGTATCTGGAGTTCTCGCCTTAGGGGATGCTGATCCTTGTGGCTTCATCTCCTTTTTCCTTCTCCGTTGAGCTTTTTTTTTTTTTTTGATGTCTAAGGCTAGGGTCGCGGTGGCCGCAATTTTGATCGAAAGTTGAGTTTTTTCGGTGTTTGGAAGGTAGGTTTTTGGATTCTTGAGCTTATCAATTGAGATTAGGTTTGCCATAGCAAGAATCGTCTGTGTTTTTACGTT